>WHYT01017916.1:542293-615856 GCA_009806455.1 Tetrax tetrax | reverse complement strand
CGGCTCCGGCCCCCGCCCCGGTCCCAGCCGCGCCGCGGCAGCCCGTGACCTCTGCGCGTCCCTGAGGGTGGCGGGGACCGGCCCTGCGGCGGAGGGCAGCGAGGGGCCGGGGCGCCTTCTGTGAAGGAGGGGACCGGTGCGGGGCTCGCCTCAGCCTGGCCACGGCCCCTTCCTCCGGTAGCGGCGGCGGGGCCGGAGAGGGGCCCGTTTGCCGTGATTCCTCTTAAATGTGAGAGGAGAGCGGGCGTGCGCGGCTGTGGGCAGCCCCGAGGCCCGTGGGGACGGCTGGGCCGCCTCCCGGGCTTCCCTCCCGCTCCATGGCCCCGTGAGCCAGGAGGCTGCACGGGGGACGGGGCCCGGCGGGCAGCGCTGCCTCGGGGCCGCTCCCTGCGGAGTGAGCCTTTGGCTTGTGTTCAGAGAGAGCCGTCTGCTTCCGGCCCTGTAGGTTCTTAGTGAGATCTTACCGAATAGAGGAAAAAGGTCTTTTAATGCAATAGGGTTTGCAGTTGCTTAAAAAAAAAACCCAAACCACAAACTAGTTCAAGGGGCATGTGCTTTTCCTTGGAAATGAATAAAATGTGATCAGTGTTCTGAATGTCTTCTGATGTGAACACAGGGACAGCAGGCCTGAAATGCCAGAACCTGCAGAGAGGGAAGGATTTAGTATGACAGCAAAGACCAATTTTGATTCCATGAGTACTGGATGTGAAAAGTATAAAAACATACTTAGATTCATGGTATAAATAGGTTGTCCTTGAATGTTGTCACTTAAATATTCTCATTGAGAAGTCAAATAGAGAAGGAACGCTGTTGCTTATGTTATGAAGATGATTATTATGCAATACGAAAACCACGGTGTTTCTAGAGTTACAGAAAATTATTTAAGTAGAGCTTCTTGTCCCACAATTCTCTTATTTATTTATTTATTTATTTTTCTTTTAGAAAATATAGTCACCATGTCGTCTGCACTGTTGCCTAAGCCACAAATGCGGCGCCTTTTGGCCAGGCGGATGAAGCTTCACCTGTTTGGGGCATTTTTTGTATCTCTGGGATGTGCAGCTTTGTACAAGGTAAGATCTGTAGGCATTCAATTGTAAACCAGACTCATTAGAGTGCTTTAAGTATTCATAATATTATTTTGTTGAGATTTGGTTGAGCTGTTAATCAGAAAGCTTTAGTAATGTGTTTTTGTAAGCATATTTCCAGAACATAACTAAACCTTCCTGATCTTCATTTGAAGAAATGCTGTGAATAACCCGACGCTTTAAGCTGTGGGATCAAGATCACACGATTTGTGACAGCTTGACCTTGAGTCTCCTGGTCCTACACTGCTCTCGCTCATTTGCACGACTGATGCACGTTAACTCTATAGATGGTCTGTGTCTCTCTCTGTCACAATATCCAAGACTTGAGCGAGTTGTCAAAGTCTTATTTTATCTCTAGACTGATTTCAGAAAACTTGCTCGTAATGAATTTGGCAAACCCGTCCTTCACGCTGAAGATATCAATGTGGGGAAGGCTAGTATGGTCCGTTTATCCTATCTTCTGAAGTAGCGTGTGGAAATGGAGCATGACATTTCCAAAAAACATGCTTACAGATTGGAGTTTGTTTTTTGTGGTCCTTAAGAGGCTTCTGACAAAGAGAAGAGTGGTAGTTGTTCTTGAGTGCCTTTACCAAATAATTACTGGATCTTGTACACAAAGCAAGCGACGCAGTTTGAATTACTGTGGAGGAACTGGATCTTTCTTTGCTCGTTGAACTCATTCCTACACTATTTGCAGCATTTGAGTGCTCAGGAATCTATTGATAAAATTGTCAAGAAATTAAGTTAATTTCAGGTTGTTTATCACAAAAATATCACAGTTGACCTAAACTTCTCAGAGATCAACAAATGTCTATCAGAAACCATAAGCTTGCACAGTTAAAGCTCAACATCTACTTAACATGTCTGTTAAGAGATAGGCAAGCTTGGTTGTGGTCAGACTTGCAATTTTTCTTTTTTTTTTGTAGTCCGTGGTTTTGTACCGTATTTGACACCCCCACGATAATACCCTGGTGGGGCAGCAGACCATACTTAGCACAAGTAACTGGGATCTCAGTGCTGATTTACTTTATTACATAGGAGATACTGTTGGACAAACCTGGCTTGGACTTTCCTTCACATTTTTGGGGGGCTTTTTGAGCATATCCCTGTGCTTCAGGTGAACGAGTATCCCAGGAGTCAGGATTGTGTCTTTTTGTGCTGGTGAGCTGTAAGATCGGCTTGGCAGTCTTGTAAAATTTTACCAGACTTCTGCAGTTTACCTACAGTGCAGCTCAAATATAATACACTATTTTAAGATGCCATTTTGTCTGGAGTTATAGTTTTGCAGCTGCCCACAGGCACAAAACTTGCCACAATGGCACGTTTTACATATCAGACTATTAGCAGGCTGAGCATTGGACACTTGAGCGTGAATACAGGTGGAGTGTTTCTGCATCTTAAAAGTGTAATGTGCTGTTTTGTAACGGCCTTTCTTTTGAAGGTTTCAGTTCAGACATTTGCTTTCCTGACCAATGGTCAGGTAGCCTGAGCTGTGGATTTGAACAAGAACAAAGTAATATTTTACAAATTTGAGCTCAAGGCTTCTTAAACTGATACCCACTGATTGAAATCATAACGCTAATAGAAGAAAAAATTCTGTTTGTAAAGCTTTGCAAGCTTTAATTTTCTGTGTGTTACTTTCCAGTTTGGAGTTGCTGATCCCAGAAAACGAGCTTATGCAGAGTTCTATAAAAACTACGATCCCATGAAGGACTTCGAAGCCATGAGAGCAGCTGGTGTGTTTGAGTCGGCACCCCCCAAATGATGGTAAGCTGCATTTACAGGCGATGAGCTGCTCTGCATTAGAGCAAGAGTAAGTTAGCTTCTTTCAGTGAAACATTTGAACGTTCTTCCATTTTGATCAAATAGAAAGGCTCCCAAAGATAAAGGATAGAAATTGCACTTGAGAGACCTCTGGGTAGTAAAAACATGAAGATACACAGCAACCGGGGACCGGGGAGCAGGGGCAGAACAGAAATCTCCTGGATACCTTTTGGGTAGCGTGTTTCACTTGTGTGATAGAGGAGACCTGCGGAGTGGTACTAGGCCTTTCCTTCCTCACGCAGCTGTGTTCGGAACAATTCTGTCTTCCCGTGGAGAGGAGACAAGGCTGTTGTATAAGACTGTAAGACTTGTCTGATATCACTGTTAAGTTGATGCTGTCACGTCTTGGACTTAGATATAGCCTCGGGCTGTCTGTATCCACTACTTACCTACTTGTGGTGGTACAGGGAATGAGGAAACAGAGGCTGTTTCTCTCATAGCATGCGTTTTCATGCAAGAAACAGACTGCTTCCACACATCCTGGTGTCTTTTGGAGGTGGTGAGGGGGGGTAGATAACTAGTCATGAGGGGAAAATATATTTAAATACATACCTATATATATATAAAAATGGCAGTGGCATACAGCTCCATGTACTAACATACAGATTTTTGCCATACTGAATTAAGCTTGAGTAGAACTTTGTTCACAATATTATTTTCGTAGTGCTTAACACTGCCTTTTGTTTGAAGAGTACCAAACTTTGTTCTCCCTTGCTTCTTACCATAACACCACGGAAAAAAAGGTCTTGATTTCAGCCCTGTCATAGTTGTTAATGAGTACACTCACGGAACTGCACAAGCTCATGATGCAACAACTCAATAAAGAATTCCTCCTGCCTTCTTCATCCAGATTTCTTACATTGAGTTCTCTGCTTCTCCTAAAATGACTTCAAACTAATTTAGAATGATAGCTTTTTCATTCTTCTGGAATGTTTTTGTATTGTGATCGTTATGTGATAATCTGTGGCTCTGATTTTCCTGGCCAGCTGGAGTTTCTCAGCCTATTTGCTTAAAGCAGCAAGATTGAACAAAACATTTGTACTTAACACTATTAATACTAAATTCTGTTATGTGACAATTTACAGCTATCTGTTTTCTGCATAACACAATTATATAAAAAAGTAGAGCTCCTGCTCTTCTAACAAATGTAAAAAGAAAGGGAAAAAAAGGTGGCAGTTCCTTTGTTATTTTTTTTTTTTTTTTGTGAGAGGGGGACACTTCTTTTCTTTAGCTATGACTGCAACAGAGATAAATAATGAAATTATCAATTTACCTGGTTTTAATCTTGGTAATTCTGCCTCTGATTTGGTCCTATTGCTAGTACATAGGCACTTTTTAGACCCTAGAATTGCATTCTTTAGACAGGTGGCCTTCATCAGGGTATTCTGAAAAGCCATCTGGTGGTAAAATCATTTCAAACAAACACTGTCAACAAGGATGCATGTTGAATATTTAATTGGAATCACAAGCAGGATTTTTTTCCAGTGCAAATAGCGCTCCACTCTCGGTTAGCTTATGTTCCCATTTGCAGCTCAAAAGCAAACAGAGTTGCACATTGCATGCACCTGTTAAAATTAAATATTTCCTAAACATCTCTTCCATTCCTTAATTGTACCAGCTCAAAAGAAAATGTGAAAGACAAATCTTTAGATGTGATTTTGTTTGAACTGGTGATGCTTCTTATTCCTTCACCTATTTATATAAGAACTGCTATTTTTCACTGCTTCATAGTGGAAAGAGGTCGGGTTTTGTGCCTGGACGTGAATATGTAAGTGGAAGAAGGGGAGGAAAATGCTAGTACTTCAGATGTCCTGAAAAACTGTGGAAAGGACAAGTACACAGAACAGATGGAAGACATTTTCATTTGTCTCGGTAGCGTAAATCTCAGCTGTGGCAGTTGGATGGAGGTTGAATTTGCTGCTTTTTTTGGTGTAGTTACCTAAAGAGTAGAGTGGTCGTGCATGCTCCGCATCTCCCATGTTATTGGAATATTCTCTGTATGCGGCAGTAAATACAGTGGTTTAACTTCATGCAGTGCTCTGGAATCGGTACTCAGCCCCAAAATTGAGGGAGGGGTAGGGCAGGCAGGGAGGAGAGTTCATGAGTTAAGGTGTTAGCTGGGCACTCTGCACTGAGTTTGCTCCTGCTGGGCATGCAGGCAGCCTGGTACCAAGCGTGGATTTACAGTTTCATCTACTTGGCGTGGACGTTGTGTGGCAATACTGATACTGGAAACCAAGCGCAGGTGTGGATTTGTGGAGTGTCCTACCTCTGCAGTGTGCTCAGCAATAGAATAAGGGGACAGCTAAGAGTTTGGTGCTAACCACTTGCATGACTCTTTTGTCGTGGAGCACAGCTGGTCTTGGATTGTGTTCAATGTAATGTGGAGAAGCAGTTTGAAATTGGTTTTCTTCCTTCCTTGGTAGGTTGCCTACACCACTTGTTTCCTCCCTGGCTCCTGTCTGAAAGCTGCATTCCTTTCTCTTTCAGGCCCTTAGCAGGATTGATTCCGTTACCAGTGCAGCGTGTGTAGTGAATCTGACGTGCTGTGCTGTATTGTTCCAGCTCTTGATTTGTTCCATGTTTCACTTCTGTTTGCCACATGAAGGGTGTGTGAATCTTAAACCATCAGGAAATAACAGGGGGAATTCCTGTAGACTAAACCACTGCCTGAACATTTCTCTCTGTTACTTTGCATTCATACATACTAATATGTTTACTTAGAGCATGAAGTTTGTCCAGCATAACTTCTTTTTTTTTTTTTTTTTTTTTTTTTTTTTTTTTTTTTTTGTCTTGCAGATCCCCTTCAGTCTAAGGAGACTTGAGGACCGAACCTTATTTGTTCACTGCATTGTGAAGTGTAATGCCCTTGAGTGTAAAGCACGCTCTAATGTAACTCAATAAATAAAACGTCAGTGGTGCTTAGTTGTCTTCTTTAATGTCAAAATGCTTAAATGCTCAGATGCTGGGAGTCAGAGAATAGTGTGGGGTTGAAGGGACCTTTAAAGGCCATCCAGTCCAACCCCCTGCAAGGAGCAGGGACATCTCCAACCAGATCAGGTTGCTCAGAGCCCCGTCCAACCTGGCCTTGAACGTTTCCAGGGATGGGGCATCCACCACCTCTCTGGGCAACCTGTGCCAGTGTTCCATCACCCTCACTGTAAAAAATTTCCTCCTTCCTGGGGAGGGTGATGGAAAGTCTTCATAAATTGCTCAAGATGAATAAATCTAGTTTTCTTTCAGCCAGGAATTGTTTGTCTTTGTTTTGGCTAAATTCCACACTTGATAACAGAACATATTCCTAAGCAGTTACAGCTTCGTTGTCTTTGTGGCTGATGGGAATATGCAAGAGGATAGGGGTTACAAGAAGGGAGAGGCTGGATTTCTGGAAGGGTCTGTGTTACCTCTGGCTTCAGAAGGTGAACTGGACTTGAGATGGGAGAATTGGGAGAGGAATTTAGAAATACACAAGCCAACCTTCTTATCTTTTTCTGCTACCATCACTATATTGCCTTCCTTACAGCAGTGAACTGTTACATCCAGACTTGCAAACTACGCAAACGCCCACTCTTACACAGAGTATGTTACTGTGAGTGGGAAACAACTGAACGGTGGGCATCTGCACGTACCCATCCTTTGGAACATGCTTTGCGTGTTGCCTTTGCTGAGGGTGAAGATGCTGCCAGGGCTGTGGCTCCTGGCTGCTGAATGTGGTACCAGGCGAGGAGTCAGAGCTGGTGGTGTGAAAGGAGGGAAGGCTTTGCGTGAAGCAGTGTGGCAAATGAAGCCATCTGTGTTGTATCTGACGGCCTTCAGTTCAAATCCTGTTTGGAGTAACTCTTACCATTTCAAATAGATCATTAACTACTTAACAGAGTGGGTATCCATCAGCAACGCTGGGACTAATGAAAGTGTGTAGGTAAGCATTGTACTTGATCCAGAGCACCGTGGGATTGTCTTTAAACTTCCCATACGGGCAGCGCTTCCTTTAAGCACAGAAAGAATTTGACATTAGTGGTGCAGGGGAAACCATCTCGTAATCAAAATACCCTTCTCCTATAAATGTAAACCAAAGCTTAACAATAGCAAATGATACCCATTCATCTTCCCACTGTACAGTGTAAACACTGTACGCCGTTATGCGCCGACTGACATTTTCTCAGGCATGTCTGCAAGTTTAAACAGCCGGGGTCTTTAGTCATGCTGACAGCTCCAGAGGCACAGAAACTTGCTACTGCCAGGTGTGCAGGCTGAGCGACCTGGCTCTCCTCGCAGCTCTAGCCCCTCTATTCTTCCCAGTTCCTATTTCACTTTTAAAGTCTAAGTCAAGTTTCTTCTAAACTGTTACAGCCAACAGCAGTTGTTGTAGTCTGTGTTCCTTCAGTTACCAGCACGTGCTGATTGAAAGAAATGAGAACCTTGTGACTGATGACTGTACAGCAGAGCTCAAAGATGCCTCTGGCTGAATGTATTCAACCACAAAGGTGAGCTCTGGCTTCTGTGTGTCTGATCTGAGAGGCTGCAGGATCCTAGTGTTGCCGTGTAATGATACTGTGGTGTCACAATCGTGCAAAGCAAGTCCTTTCAGCTGGCAATGCCAACCAACCCATAGCTCGCTTTCCTCTGGGGTGGGAAGGGAGGGCAAAGCTGCTCCTTTAGGCCTTTGCCAGCAAAAGTCCAGCTAATCCTATCCTTAGAAACAACGGGGAGTGGGACTTTGCATAGTACAAGACAGACTTGTGTGAGTTAGGCCCTAATCAGCTGCTTCTTAGTGTGGCATGCCATTTCTAGGAGATGCAGAGCTGAAAAAAAACATGCTTATCTATCATCTCTGAGATCATCTCAACTGTCTGTAAAGGTCTTTTGCTATATTTATGTATGAAATAATACATAAGGAGGAATTGTTTGACCTAAACTGCTTTGGGAAAGGTCTTACCATGTATAAGCCTGACCATGCCTTCAAATTTTTGGCTAGCTTACTTTATTCTCAAGTGTTTGAGGAATGATTGATTGTTCTGGAAGCAAACTTAAAAGATAGATTTGAAGCTGCGAGCTCTCCAGGTCTAAGGAGCATGATGAGAGTAGGCGCGTTTTAAGAGTACACATTGGAGTGCTTTACCAGCTAAGTACAGGCAGCTGCTCTTTGGACAACTTTGTTTTCATAGTTCACACAGCTCATATGTAGGAGAGGTTGATTTATATGCCATCTCCACACATGTTTCTATACATGTGGTCAGAAGGGGGAGAAAGAACCTGCCTAATGCAGTAAAGATGCTTGCTAGCTTAATTCACTGAAGAAGAGTGTAATTTAAGCAAGTGTTTATTCCAGGAGAATATAATTCAGGAAAAACACAAATGTATCTTAAACCATGGCTGCAATCTACAAACTTTTAGAAGTTAAACTGCTGCC
Source organism: Tetrax tetrax (assembly GCA_009806455.1). Taxonomy (NCBI): domain Eukaryota; kingdom Metazoa; phylum Chordata; class Aves; order Otidiformes; family Otididae; genus Tetrax; species Tetrax tetrax. The sequence goes on along the minus strand of WHYT01017916.1, from coordinate 607,537 downwards.
TCCCCTCATTTCTTACAGGTGTGTTTGCATTCTCTTGGCTGGTTTGTGTACTACATAAATAATGATCAGATTAGTCTAATTCAGACTACAGTGCTGTTTTGGTTCAGTTAGTCACAAAAGCATAAAACTCATGTTTTTTTTCACAAGCTAGTAATCAATCTTTACTTCCAAAGTATTGTCATGATCTGGTACATGACAAAGTCCGGTGGCCAACTGGAATCTAATGGGTCTACATGAAGCTTGTGTCTGTCTTGTCACCATTCTACAGAGTGACCTGTTCATTCCCTCTTAACTGGATGACCAAATAGCTCACAAAACCAAGTATTACAGGAATAGCTTTATTATATTTAAACATTCTCATTATATTACAATTTATCCAGCAATATGCAAAATTAGAAGTATTAAACTATTTCCATAAAATATTCCGGAATGAAGCATGTGTATGTATATATACATATACATTTTTTAAATAGTGTTATTCAAACAATGACTAAGTTATTAAATCACTGTATGAAATATTGATAATGGATGGGCTTATTTCACATTCAGGAAAGGACAATGCAGATCCCAGGCTTATGTATTTTCAGTACACAAGAGACGTTGCTTTTAGAAATACCTTTTAACAAAACAGAACTCACAAGAAAAACATTGCAGTTACTACATTCTTATTTACTCTGCATTTGGTCATATCAAGTATGCATAGAAGTTATTAACTATAAAGCATATGTATCTGCTCCACATGATGATCAGATTTTATTCCAGTTCTTGTCCCCAGTTCCGGCCATGTTCAGGAATCCCCAGACTAGATTCATGTCCGTAAGTATGTAGAAAAAGGGAGAAAAGTAAAACACATAGTTGAAAGCCAAGTAAGCTTTTGTTTTTTAAAATAAAGCTGCCATAGCTAGATTTGGTTTATAAAGTAATCTAACTGTGCCCAGAGACAATGATTTCTTGTCTCCTACAAACTGTAAAACATCTGAAAAATAAGATACACAGAAAGCTCATTTGTCTTGATGTGTTTAACATCACATTTATAAGCGTATTGTGACGGCATCATTAACTGTAGGGTAATTGAAGCCTGGGGGTCCATACTTTTTGATCAACCTGGGGGAAAAAACAACCTCACTTTGCTTAGCACAAACATATTTGAAAGGTTATGTTTCTAAATATCTCTGGTTTTATCTGTTCAAAGATGCTAAGCATAAAATGAATTAGGGCGTAAGTGAGCATGTGCTATGTAGTGGTGGCAGATCAGAAGCAGGCAAAACTCAACAAGGCCATACTTAGCACCTGCACATCTATGTTACACTGAGCTTACAGGTTTTTGGTGGATTTTAAGGAGACTGAGCTGTTTCTTAAATTTTTGAACTGCGTGTTACTGGCTTCCAGCTAACGACCAGACAATACACAATGTCATACATACATTGAAAGTCCTTCTGAAAATTTGATGGTGGATAAAATAAAGTTTCTGTACACAGACAGTTTAAAAAATAAATTCATGTTGTAGTTCATGTTTTGTTCTCCAAACCACACAAAGGCACTAGTTTACATTAAGGACTAATGTCCTGCAAAACTTCAGTCAAATAAAGGAAGCTATTTTAAGGTTAAAGTGGTGCTAAAACCCAGCTGTCACTAGTAACTTAAAACAGCCACACTGGGTTTTTCAGATTTAGTGGGGGAAAATGTTTTGCCTCAGGACGTACATGTTGGGGGGAGTGCGTGTGTGGGGGGAACGGCTCAGCCTTGAGCAAGTTTTTACAGCTGAGTTATAAACTTGGTTTATAGCAGAAACTGGCAGACCCTAAAATATGATATAGTTGGTATTGATACACATTTCGTGTGTGTGGCAAAAATATCTGTATGCACACAATTTTTCCTTATGCTCTGATTTTTGGTTATTGGAAAAGAAAAAGGGTTTTGATTGAGCTACAATCCAAGGCTGTTCCTTTCCACTCTTTTTTGCTAGAACACTCTCCTTCCAGCAGTAGTATTTCGGCTAGGGAGCAGGAATGTTGTCAACATTAGAAAAGCTATCAGGCTTAACTTCGTTATCGTCTCCTGCCTCCTCAAAAATTATATGCATCTCTACCTGATGTAGGTATTTCAAAATGGTAAGGTATTACTATACTCACCATGAATAATTATTAATGAAATCCTTTCCTCAAGGCTTTATTTTTCACCATGGTGAATTTGCTAATGAATACTTGGGCAAAATTTGGATCAACTACATATTGGTATGTTTTCATTACAGTTGGAAGGTGTTCAGCAGCCACAGTTTGCAGTGCCGGCGCTGGCACTGTCGCGGTGCTGGGAGCCAGGTGATACGATGTCTTCGTGATGTACTCGACGAGGCGGTTGTATTGTTGTTCTGACAGTCTCTCTCTAGCTCCATCTGCCTGAAATCAGATAAAATAAAATGATGCTGAGCAATTGCCAGTGACTGACCTTAGTGGTAAGGACAATAATTTCCAGGTTATTTTCTGTAGTTAGAAATCTTCCTCCCTGGGATCTTGCTTACAATAGTTTAATGGATGTTTTAATCAACAGTGTTCTCCCATAGTTTAGTGCTTGGTGGATTAGTCCTCTCCTTTGCTGTTTTGGATGCTTCTGAGAAGCTCTAACTCTGCCATAGAAAATTTAAGCAATATCTTTCGAAAATGTCAAGGATGGGCTCTATACACCTTGCTCTTTACAACATACACCTAGATCTTTACAACAGATCAATTCTTTGTAGACAGGAGGTGTCTGAACCCCTTTTGGAAAAATGCCAGTAGCTCTGGCAGTGCTTATCAGATAGCAATTCTAATTAGCAAAACCTTTTTCTCACAAACTACAATTAAAGACAGCCCGTAGCTATATTTAAGCAGTTAAGTTTAAGTCTGTAACTTACTTGATTTAAAATGAGGACTAGAAGCTACCTTCCAGGTGGCTGTTCTATGATGGAATATATCCATCTGCTTCTGGTCACCAAAAAAGCCATTCTGGGTCAGAGGACCCACACAATTACATTTTTTTAAACAAAAGGGTTTTACTAAAGAGCGTTTGGGCATGTTGTTTCTGGACAAGAGATTGTCTATGCAAACTGCCTTTTCCACCACCATAAGTTGGAAGGACTCCTCTGAAGAAATCCCTTTTTTTTTTGCAGGCTGAAATACGTAGAGATTCAAGGCTCTAGCAAGAGGGATGCAAGTAACCTACCTCTAGTGGAAAAGAATACAGTAAAACAAATACTGTCAACAGAAAAATGGCATCTACCATATGATTCCAACCAGATAAAGAATTAGATGAAAAGCCACGGGCAAACCAGGCTTTGGAAGATCAGTCTGCTGTGCCCTTATTTTTGAGGAAGAAATTGAAGATGACTGTAAATAGCATAAGAAGGGAAAGCATGCAAGCAAGCATCAAGCTAGTTGCATGGTTTCAAAAAATGTATTTCAGAAACACCACCATGGATTCTACAGTGGTATCACTAGCAAAGTTATTCGGAATAGAAGTAATTTCCAAAATACAACAATGAGCAAAAAGGCAGAAGCTATCCTAGGGCTAGGCTTTGATGCTTCCTTATTTACACTTGGAGAACTGCTGACCAGTTTCATTTTTGTAGGGTTTAAAGCGTCTTTGTTTTTGGATGTCACACTAAAGATTCAAAGACTGCTGCCTTTTGAGCGTCTTTCAGGAAGTTTTACACATGCCTCACTAGATGTGATGATATTTTCAAACAGTGCCGTTGGATTCTAACATCCAGGATCAATATCTTGTCACATCTCTGGACTGCAAGTCTCATTTTAAACAAACTGTTGCTTATTTGAAGAAAGAATTATTATGATTGATAGATAGTGACGTATGTCACACCCAAATCAAAACAGTCCCCTCTGTCTTTTTTTACTATGTCTTTGGAGATTATTTGCTGCTCAGCAAGTAGAAACCCTCCTGTTTTCAATCATCACCACAAAAATGCTAAAGCAAGCAAGCTCATCAACAAGCTCAGAAGCTCAAGATTGGAGCCTATGCCTAGAAACAGTGGAAATGATGAAATGGGCAGAGTAGAGTGTGGTTTCCAGGAATGACCTTAAAGGAAGGACAAAATCAAAAGGCTGACTGCCACAGCAGACACACAGCTAACAGTGGAGGATGGTGTCTGAACCATGTCTTCAGTCTGGTGGCACAGAAGAAGTATTCTCAGCAGTCTGTTTTACCAGTTGAAAGAAGAGAAATATGCTAAAGCATAGCATAGCACCTATGTAAAGCATAGCACCTATGTAAACGAAATTTTAAATTTGGGGTAAATCTTGCAAGTAGGTGGCTCCATATTTTTTCTTGATGTACTTCTAGGGTGGTAAGCTCAGGGGAAGCTGGGTTATAGTTCTGCCTCCACACTGACCAAAAGACCCAAGTTATCAAAGGAGAAAGAAATGGTGCTGGCATCCCACTCACCTACTCTTCCCTCAGTCCCAGGCTATCCCCCATAGATACAGCATAATTATTCAGGAGGAACTATTAACTGCGCTTGGATTGTCTTCCAAACTAACTGGGACCCTACTTGCTTCCAGATGACTTCATCTGCAACCATCTCCTTTTCCAGCCAGTTTCAGTTCAGCTTCTATTGTCAGGACAACAACAGAAACTTGGAATTGCTGTTATTCTACATTTTTTTCCTAAATGGGACCTAACATTGTCACTAAGTGCCTCAGCCCACTACTTTGAACAGCTATAACGTTAATAGCCAGATCATTCAATGAATCAAAACTTAGGTCAAGGATCGCTTAATGCACCTGCTAGAGGAATCTTAGAATCATAGAATGGTTTGAGTTGGAAGGGACCTTCAAAGGTCATCTAGTCCAACCCCCCTGCAAGAAGCAGGGACATCCCTGACTAGATCAGGAATCTTAAAATGTATCATGCCCTTTCATGCTAGAAAGCCACACTTTGGGGCTAAGAACTCCAGAATTTTTCTAAATTTCCTCCTCTTATGGCTTATAAAGAATAAACCTTCAGCAATTCTAACTAACTCTACAGTAGCTACAGCATCTTTGTGGCATGGACTGGACGTGCATGTAGGACTGATGGTCTGCTTTGTGCACAGAGAAGGGAGGTCTGGTTCTTAGGGTTTTTTTCATTGCTTTGAAAAATCCAGAGACTGGTTTTCAGCTCCAGTTACGATGTAACACTATCGTAAAAACCCCGTTGCAGATCATCACAAAGAAATTCTGGAATATCCAAAATTCCAAGCCCCTTCAATTTTTTGCTGTCTTGATGTTATGAGCTCTTCCAAGAGCAGCTGGAAGAGGAAGCCTTTTGAATTTGACGTCTGTCTGGAAGCAAGCAGTGTCTCAATAAAGTAACTGGAAGATAATCCAGGTACAATTAATACTCCTCTTTCAATAACAATGTTGTCACTGCCAGAGGTGTCAAGAATCCATCCAGGCTTTTCCTAGCCAGATGGATTAAGTTATGTATTGCGGAAGCGAACAGGCCATCAGGCAAACTTGTCGTTGAAGAAGTCAAAATATGCTCTATAACATCTCTGGTGATTACAGCTGTAGAATAACTCATGTTTTGTTTCCTAATAGTTCCAGGAAGCTGAGGAGAAGGAAGGGGAGAAACAGTTTTGGGCAGAGCTGAAACAAAACTTTTGGCAAATATTTTTGTGAACAGTAAGCAAAAAAGTGGTTTTTTTATAATGTTGAAATGAAATATTTCAATTTTTTTTGGTATTATTTCTACAATCTATGACCAAATTAATCAGAAAAATAGACATAATTTACATTATGTAACACAGAGGTGTAACATCACCTCTATTTTGCTACACTCATCATAATATTTTGATTGACTTGACTGGGAGTTTTTCAGCTAAAAATTCTGGCCATCTTTACTGATGTCATCACGTCCACAAGTGTTTGCATTTCAGCTGAGGATGGCCTGCCATTAATATTTCGGAGTTGTGTCTATTTGGGTGTAGGTCTGCAGCTCTGAGGCTGCTCACCTGCAAGTCACAGCTTGCTATGCCTAAGGTTCCTCTTCCTCATCACATCCACAGAGATTTTACAGAAGCTGTTGTTGGGGAGCTGAAGGGCAGGCCCTGGCTCCCACCACCACACAACTCCCTAAGCACCAGAGAACTGACATGCTCAGCTGCAGAAAGGAAATTACAAAGTATGAAATTTCCCAATCCACTAAGGGGAAAAAAACCTATAATAAACATTAATTACAAAAGAATATTACATAATTCTAGGTAATTGCTGGAAATTTATGAAGCTTTTGAAATCTTTGTTGTGCATCTGCCTTAGCATAAAAAAATTTAAATTTTTTTTATTCATGTCTGCCTTACTTTCAACTGTTCCTCCTTATAGCACATTTCTTTAAATTTTCACACAAATTTCAGCATCAGCTTCTGCACTGTGAAGGAACACTTATGCCAGGTCTGTTTTGTACAGCATCACTCAGCTTTTACTGTCTTGCCATCACTGACTTGGCTGCACCTGGGGCACAGGCCCTCCTCACTGCTTCTATCATGCCGTACATTTTCACTGCATTCTCAAGAGCCTGCGTCAGCGAAAGAGATTGTGTACTGAGGCTGGGTGGCTCAAGGCTTACAGCTCTTTGCATTGCTAAGCACTGGAGTAGGACTCCATATTTCTATCCAGAACTTCAGAAGAAAAACATGCATTTGGTCCAGTACCTCCAAAGCAGGTCACGTTTACTGCGTGTACCAGCATGTATCCGTGGGAATGCTGGATGCTGCACATGCCATGTAGGCTTGTGCCGTGCATGATGGATGGGGCTCTGAGCAACCTGATCTGGTTGGAGATGCCCCTGCTCCTGGCAGGGGGTTTGACTAGATGACCTTTAAAGGTCCCTTCCAACTCCCACCATTCTATGTACAGGAGCCACTTGCCAGGCATCCTATACATTCCCAGCTGCAACAGCTGTGGGGACTAGAATTAGGCCCTTATCTTCCCTTCCCTTCCCCCCGACAGGCAGCCCCTCTGCCTCATCAGCCTCTTGCAGCAACCTTTGGGCAAGCAGCCCTTCCCCCAGGGCATCCTCACCCCTTGGATAACCAGATACAAAGAGAAGACAGTACAGCCTAATAAAAACCATCTGGGCTGGTGCTAAAGTTAGGGTTAGGATGGGTTGAGTGCATCACATGCCCTAGGGAGAACAAATTATCTTCCTCTTCCCTCCAGGACAGTAGCTCTGGACTGAGCAGAATAGTCTGGATTCAGTCTGATGTGTGCCTCCAGCAACCACACAGCATTCAGGGATAAAAAAAGCTAAGCTTTGCCCGCTTGCATCAAAATTTAAGTAATGCCTCATGGAGCTTTGTGGTGAGAGAAGGCAACTTCAGTGAACAGCACTCTGTGAGACTGAGGTTAGTGGAAAGACAATAAATGTAAATAGAGAATTCAGCGCTAAAAAAAGCTTTCACAAAAAAATCCAAGTGCTGTCATGACACAGATTAAGTCCTTGCTGTGCTGGAATCGGTGGCAAAACTCTCAAGTGACTTCAGCAAAGTTAGGATTTTACTGAAGGTGCTGAAGCCTCCCCTACACCTCACACTTCACTGTGTTTTGTGTAGGTTCTTTTCTTATATTTGAAATGGAGAAATTTCTGGTATAGCAGTCTATGAAGTACCTGAAACACTTTTATAAAAACAACGGGGACATGCATGTGTGTTTTTGAAATGATCTCTCATATGATTCCACTTGAGAATTTCATACAATAAACATTGTTTCCCAAAAGTGTAAAAATATAACATTCTTCTACAATTAAAAGAAGATAATTCATCCAAAACCTCAGTATTCAAATGGCTTAGAAATCTTTCAAGATGAAGATGAAGGAATTACGCTCTTACTGGCATGAACAGTTGGTGCATCCAGTCTCAGCAAAGGAACAGATCCATTTTAAAGCTAGCATTTGCAGCAGAAGAGAGATCTAAGGAAATAAATGCAGCTAGCAGCCAAGTTAAGACCACTGCACTGGAAATGGCAAGATAAGAAACATCTGAAAGGAGCATGCACAGCATCACTGAACTATTAAAACAGAATTCACAGAAGAATGAAAAGAACTGTTCTCACTGTGACTGTGTAGGTACCAGGCAGCAACACTGACTTGCCAAACTACTAATAAACACCTCACGCATATGTAGTCATGAGAACCTCTTGAGAAAAGAGGTGTGCTTACCAAGAACCCAAACTTCCTCTACTTTTTCCCTCAGGAAATTGCTGTCACAGATATGAAATGTCATGATTAATAAGAGGACACAAGGGAGGAGACACGTCCCTTTCAACCAAAGGCCAACACGGTCAACTACGAGGTGCGTGAAAACAGCAGGTCCCCTGTTTGGCACTTAGACCTCTGGTCTCCTGACCTGAAGGTGAGTATGCCCACTGCCAAAAGCATCATCATCACTGTAACTTTATCTTCGAATGAAGATTGTACTCAAGTCTTTACCTCCAAATCAGACGGCACCCTCTGTTGTTTTAGCTGCACCTTCAGCAGGTCTTTTTGCTGCTCATCTTCTAGACAATCGATTTCAGTCACGGGGAATGCCTGCTGCTGCGTGTCTTCACTGATACTGACCACAAAGAGCACCTCCGAGGTGAGCAGCAAGCAGCCTTCATGCTGCTGGCCTGACCCGCTCACAATCATGACGTCTAAGGCCATATGGACCTCTGGCCTTCCTAGAGATTGCAGCATTTTCCTGTATTATCAAGGAAAAAAAATAAAGACAAAAAAAAAAAAAAAAAAAAAAAAAAAAAAAAAAAAAACAAGAAGAAGAAAAAAAAGAAGTAGTCAGTGTTATGCACTAGATTCTTCAGGACTTCTTTTGATCACTAATGTTTTTACTTAAGCCTGTAGCTATCACCTACAAATAGAAAATAAGCCAGGGAGTATATTCCAAATCTCTAATACTGAAAGATGTAAGACTTAAGATTTAGAGAATAAATGTGAAACTGTTACTTATCAAATCCCCTTAATCATTCACTGCAAAATTGACTTAATAACTGTGCTATGTCAGCCTATTTCCCATCCTAATAGAAAAATTACCCTGAGAAGTGGCTTACAAATTCAGTACAGAAAATAAAGCTATCTTCACTAACAGCTGTTTCTGGAGATGTGCAGTATTTTTCTTGGGCTTGGTGCAATGATAAATAAGTAAGAACTCACTGAATGCCATTAAATAAAGATCAGCTCTGTAGTTCCAAAGTTGGAAGCAGATCAGCAGCCCATCATTTGCAGATTTGGTTTCTATGCACTACCTTTGTGTTTAATGTTCCTAAACAAACTGCCATAACTCAACCTTTCCTAGGGAAGCAGCTTGTTAACTTGACTACAGGCCAGAACCTATTAATAAACAATGTGGATGTAAAAATGAGCAAGTGTCTAAATAATTTTACCAGACATATTTGACGTGGCTATTTGGAGCCTGCTCAACATGTTGATCATTTGGATGAGAGCGCTGCTTGGGAAGCTGAGAAAGTCCAGCTCCATGCAAAATACCTGTGGTAAGAGAATTTAAGTTTTTTAGTAGTTGTTTTCTTCAAAACAGTTACATGTTGCAGTGATGTCATCTGTTTAGAGCAGTTCATAAAATAGTGCAGATCTAAAATGATGTCACATCTTTGGAAGCTGTAGTCAAGATAATTCATTAAATATTACAACGCAAGAGTTGTGCACTTAACCCTGGTGATCTTGCATGAGCAAGAAACAAAAAACCCCACTGTGTGTTCTAAAAATCAGCCATACACTTGCAATCAAGAGAAAGATAATGCTCCTGAGAGCCATTGTTTCAGAGCAGGATCGGACACATCACTTAGGAGTCATGTAGAAAAAATCAAGATCGTTGTTAACTTTCTGACTTACTATTAAAATACTTCCACATACGTGTCACGATCGGTACAAATTAGAAGGCAAGTTTGCCTAGATACTGTATTTAAATGTTCAGTTACTTAATCCAGCTGTTAAACACAGATCCATATACATTTATGAGATCTCCCGGAGCATCTGGCTTATTGTGAAATCTTCTCAGTGCCAGCACAGAATGGAGACTACAAGAAGCAGTTAAACAGGTTTCTAAATAGAGTATCTGAAGCTGAAGATGATACAGTACGTATGCTTTCAGATGCCTTGTAAACTTTCAAAGATGAGGTATGGTCACCAGAAAGAATGAGTGGGTTGCACAAAAATTTACAAATTAAGTAGTTTTAAAAATTTTTACAAGACAGACAGGAAGTAGGTTAAGCAGCAAGCACTAGTGTTACATGGTTTAGTGCAAAGTTACTCTTTAAATAAACAAAGACATTTTCTTTTGTCTGATTAAGCATTCCAATGAAGCAAAAGGCATTTTTGCATAAGGGTGTCAATAACTTAGATTCGTCTTTACACAATGGATAATAATTTAAAGAAAACATCAGCGCTGAAAAAAGCCCTTTAATTTTTAGCACACATGTTGATGGTAATACTTAAAAGCAGCATCCCAGTTATAACAGTTGGCTTACCAAGGTTCTCAGCATTATGTGAGCGAAAATGTTATTTACAGATGGAGAAAGAGAGAACATGTGTTTATTTCTGTGTGGTCCCCCACCCCTTGGTCCCCCCCAAGAGGCACAGTCCCACTTCCAATCCAGTTGTGGGTAAGAGTTACTTGAACTCTTGTGTGTTTTCCTCTCACGCACTGTCAGCTATTATTGATACAGTTTTTATGTTTTTTCCTGGCTAACTCTTTGTCACATGCTCATGGAAAACATCATATCTGCAATGAAAAGTGTCCCTCTGCTGTTACAAGTTTCCTGATAAAAGACTGCAGCAGAATTAAATCTAGAAAGAACGCTGCCATGGGCAGCAAAACCAACACACAGCCAGCTGACAACAGACAAAAGTTTCTGATTTTACTGATACAGGTTTTACACCTATAGAATGCATAATTCAGGACAACAGTTATTATTTACACTCATACAAACAAGAGAAAGTTAATTTGAAAGAATTGTAATAATTAAATGTTTGGTTATTTCTTTAAATAGACTGCTTCAAGGAATGAGTTCTGAATGGAATGGGAAGCGTGGAAACAATATCCTAAACTTATGCCCTAGGAGAACTACTTGTATTCTAACCAACACATCACAAACATAAATATTGCTAGTGATTAAAGGCTTAAATCTTCAAGGTTTGTCCAGTGTAATTAGTGAAGCAAAATGATTGACACACTGTCCTTGTATCAACAGGTCTCCCTGCTTTTCTTCCCTGCCTGCCCCCCTGCCCCTCCTTTAAATAACCAGACCAACAGCTTTGGTTTCTTGATACTGGAAACAAAGAAATTATTGTATTTTGATACCTTGTTTTTATCTTTTACAGTTTTTGGCCATCCAGAAGTATTCACATCGATCTGAAAGGATTCACCACGACTGTCCCTAAGTGCTCAGCCTAGCTGGAAAACCCACCTCTGGTTGTTAAAAGGTTACCTGTGTGTCCAAAGACGGGATTGTCTTCTCACAACTCTGCAGTTTGAAGGGGATGGTCCCACTACACGACTCAGTCACTTCTTTCACCCAGAATCAGAGCTCTCTCTTTGTGCAGAGACAGCACAACGCTTTCCTTGCCCTAACAAAGCAATCTCAAAATAACACTCTAATTGGATATAGTGTTGCTCTAACACTTTAATGTCAAAAACCTCTTTTGTAAGCACGTATGCTTCTGTAACTAATTCTGCTATATTCCAAGAATTACTTCATGCTTTCTGCATTCTGTGTTTCTGTGACTGTACAACACAAGAGAGAAGCACAACATGAGAGTTTTTAAGCAAATGAGCACAAGATTTATAATTATTCAGTGCTGGCATTTCTAACTCTTTCTCTAAGTCACACAGCTACCGAGCTGGATAAGTAAGACACAGCAGGTTGTATCTGAAGAGCATTTAAAAATTTAAACAGAGACGTTGGAAATAGAGAAACTTACCATAACCTGTCTGGGAGACGAGCTCAGCTGCCCCTCCGATGGGCTTTGTGAAGACGCCCATGATTCCTTTCCCCACACCTGAGATGACCCCTCTGGCTTTGTGCCCGGCTGAAGCTTGGGCCTCAGACACTCGCTGAAAATTCTGCATCGGCTGATCCACAATCCCAGCGATTGCACCTGAAAAAAACAAGATTCCCCAGTAATTAATGAAGATTAATATCCCAGAATAAGAGAAAATCTTACTACTGGACCTGAATGTTGCTTGGATTACAGACTGTACCCCACCCTTCTTATATAGTGACTTAGCATGTGACCAAGTAGCTAAACAATACCTTAGTTTCAGTTTAAGGTAAATCTCAACTTCTTTTTTCTTAATATATTTTAATTTTTTAAACATTCAGATCAGTGAACTTGACGGCATGCTTTCATCCTTCAGCTACATTTACTAAATGCTTTTGCTGAGTTAGTTAATTTTGCTAATTCTGTGTAGTAATTCTGAAAATGTTGGGCTCGGAATAAAATCCACCCGTTTTAGAAGACTTAAGCTGTTATGGAAATGAGACTTTTGTGTAAGCCTGAGATTGACTTCATGAGACTAAAAACTGCCTGTATTCAATAGATCATTTTTATATCCCCTTCCACTGCCAGAAACGTTCATAAGCTAATGCAACTTTTGATATGTTACTAAGATTAGCAGAATTAGACTTTGAGACTTTTTGTTACTTTTTTGTGAAAACGATAATATTTTACGTTAATGTGCATGGGTCAAACTTTTACAAGTCACACAGTGACCTTCCCAGCTTTTAGTATCAACAGAGAACTCCAACTTAAATCTTCCTAAATGTAAACAGGTATGTGAGGTGGTACATTTCTTTGATCTTGCGTTTACTCTAGCCACTTAACCACAGACATGTCTCTAGTTATTGTAATTTTGATAGATAAGCTATTTGGAAATCACTAAGAGTACAAGGGTAGGACAAAGTGACATCAGCTAGAAAGCGGTCTGCCTGATCCGAGGTTCTCTCTTCAGTGAAAAACAAATTTGCAGGCTCCTTGGCTAGCTCTCAGTTTGCACCTTCAGCTGCAAGTACCAAGATAAAACAATTATTTAAGGAGTAGGACCGAGTGTCACCTTGGTAACCAGGCATTTTTACTGCAACCCAGACATCTTTGAAGATTCTGCTTTGTATGTGGAAGCAAATCCAGGCATAATTCCACAGATCTGGACAATCACAGCCGAAGTATTTGGCCTCATGTGTTGACCAGCGTGCCATGCACTAGTCAGCTAGTTGCTAACTGGCTTTCAGATGGTTTTACTTATCATTACTGGATAAACAGGGAAGTCACTGACTTTGAACAACAAGAATTAGTACTGTACTTGTACAGTGATATTCTGTCCAAAGAAAAGATGAGGATGAGAAGGAGCACATACTTCCCAGATCCTTGTACCTGGGATACTATCTATCAGCAATTCAAGAAACTTGCATCCCCCATAAATGCCTCCCCCTCCTCTTAAGAGAGCTTGCTTCCAACTTCTATATGTGCACCCTTTACTGATAAATGTACAGTATTTCCCCAGAAAATGCTGGTCTATTTTTAATGTGACACCCAGTTTTTATTTCGTTCAGTCACTGAAGCTGAGCGCGCAGCTGAACGTTCACCCTTTGTATCACAGAGGCCATGAAGCTTCCTTAATGTCACGCTGTGGAAACGATACAATTTTCAATTCAGTTCTGTTTCTTTAGTCCTTACCAGCTGCTCCTGCTGTTGACTAAAATAATACCCCAACACCGCATTACACAATTGGGATTGTTCATCCAGTCTTTTCTTTTGTACAGTTGTGATGCATTTGAAGGCAGAAACAATACTTGGTGTTCTGCTAAGCTGCAGTATTACGTTACCCTGTGACCTCCTTCACCCTATCTATTAAGGTCATCCACAGCAACTGCACTTTCAGAACAGAAGTTATTGCCTTATTAAATGTAATCCACCTAAGTCCCAGCACTAGTAAATTATTTACTGCAATACACTTGAGCAATGTTATAAGGTAATAATAAATAAGAGCCTACTCCAAAGGACCTGCGGTATGCTCCAGGCACTTTTTAGCTGGAATTAGGCCCAGAGGACAAGGAAACAGAATGGTAACTGCTGTGACTGTGCTATATAAGATTATTTATATAGTACCCCAAATAATATATAGCTTAATTAACCAGTTGTTTAGTACTTCCACACTTTCTGTTATTCTGCCATTTTATGCATGCTCTGAACTTGTCTGTGAAGCCATTGCCCTTTTGCACCTCGAATCCTTTTGCAAGTCCTGTCTTTCTACCTGTAAAAAATATAACCAATGATCTTCTCTTCCCTCTCTGCTCACCCTTTGTAATCTCTAATCTCAAACTGCAACTCACTGCCGTAACTCATTCACGTCCTGTGGTCATGCCCACAAATCACATAATAAACTATAACCTTACTCCTTTCATGAAGGAGTGGCTGGTCCTTCCACCCTTGCACGGGGAAGCCAGATTTGTGCAGCTCCTTTCCTGTGTGCATCATGTGTGGGCAAAGGGAACAAAAAAAAAAAAAAAAAAAAAGAAAAAGAAAAAGGTCAAGGGCTGAGCAACCTCAAAACCTCGCAGCAGTGACACACACGTGAGGTTCACCGCGTCTCCCAGCACCAGAAACTGTGTGAAGCAGATGTCCCTGGTATCCACATGGCTTCTTTCTTTCTAATATAAAGTTGGTGGTAGGAGCACCATGCTGGACAGATTTACCACAGACGTTCTCTCCCCCCAGGTTTCACTAGCGTATCAGAAAAGCAGAGCATAAGGAACATGGAGTGGTTCCTCCTTTCCCCCTCTCATTCTCACAGTATAGAGACAGCTATGGTGTCCTACTGCTGTCCCTGTCCCTTCTCTGTAATGTCCCTTCTCCATTATTTTTTTTTTTAAATGAAATTGTTCTGCATTTGTCTTTGCTTTCCTTACCCTAGGCATTCAATTTTATATGCATGTCCACATATGTACACACAGATTATGCATGTATAAAGAAAACCTCAATAAAATTAAACACCAAAGCAACAAAACAAAAACATATTCTTCCATTACTGGACCAAAGAGATTCCAGCAACACCGTAACATCTGCTAAATATCAGCTGGGGTGCACTCTGGTTAATACATGTTGCTCAGTAACCATAAAAAAGATACTTTGATAACTACAAAATTCAGATAGTTCAGAGTATATCACTGTATTACTTCAAGAAGAACTTGATTATGGGCTGCAACTGGTTTGTGTGCAGACTGACAATGTTTTCTGAACATGGCTTACAGAACTTAGCAAAGCTGGGGTTGCTTGTGACAAACTCTTTTAGATCAAGAAATAGTCCCCCACCAAGAGAAATTGGCCATGTTTTGCCATGAGGCTGGAAG
The DNA here is from genome assembly GCA_009806455.1 of Tetrax tetrax. Classification (NCBI taxonomy): domain Eukaryota; kingdom Metazoa; phylum Chordata; class Aves; order Otidiformes; family Otididae; genus Tetrax; species Tetrax tetrax. The sequence continues at coordinate 592,157 of WHYT01017916.1, read as the reverse complement.
CCAGCCAGGCTGGAACCATTTCACTTCCTTTTCTTCTCTCTGTTCTTCAGGATTCCTGCAAGTGTTTCACACGGAAAATATGTCTGAAGCGTAGGCTCATCACAACAAACAAAAATGCAGCTAAGAGAAAAGAGCACCTGTTGGTGTGCAGTAATATATTTGCAGAATTAGTGCGTGGAATAGCGCACACCTTCAGGATTAGCCCCGGCTCTTAGGGTCGCGCTTGTAGACGGGCAAATGTAGAGTGGCCCCGATTCAGTGATCGTTGCACAGCGAGAACAACCACCACCCTTAATGACAAAAACTTGAGCTTCTGAAATCCATGCTTCTCTAGCAGCACAGTCATGCTGTCAGTCAGTATTACTATCAATTCACTTTCCCCAAAAGCAAGGAGGAGTAACTGAAATGTCGAGCACTTTTGCCGCTGCGAAAAATGACTTTTCTAATAGTTGTCAGCCTTTTGGTTATCTAGAAATGCTCAACTTCCCAGAGGAAGCTACTTCAATACAGTATTTTTGACTAGGACCAGCAGTTGAAAATAAAGCCTACAGTTTCAGTATTCTCTTTTACATGGTTATAAATTATTATTTTAAGCTTGACTCCATCAAGCAAAATGCAAAAGATAGTTCCTTGGTGGGGAGTGCTGATCATCTAAATACTTTTAAATAGAATTTCACTGCATTTTTGTATTATCATATAAAATAAAAACACACCTATCATAGGCTTTTGCTTCTTCTCATGCACAAATTTACTAAAATGACCTAGAAGTTTCCTCCAAACCAGAAGAGAAGACGACAGCCCGCCAAAGATAACAATCAAATCAAACAACACCCTGACAGTGCTTGAGTCATTTAAAATGAGACAGGACAAAGTACTTAAGAATGTACCACAGGGAACAACTTGCACTGAGGAGGAGACAAGAGAACATGATTTTGGCCCTGATTCAGCAAAGCTCTTAAGCATGTGCTTAAGTGCTTTGCTGAATCAGGGCCACCATGAGCCAGATTTTCAGAAAAATCAGAAATGCAACTCTTTCTACATAGATACCACAATGTATTGGTGAACTGAGGGCTCTTACATGCCTGGGTCTAGGCATGAAATCTGCATTTGCAATCCTTTAAGCTGCTTGTGTGAGTCAGATGGCTTTCACAAACACGATAGTACCGTGACTATCCTAGAAATCTTTTTCACACTTTTCAATTTTACAATTAGAAAGTAACAGAAATCACAGATTCAAAGAGTCTCGCTCTCTGTATTCTTATGCTTATCTGAACTCTTCATCCTTGTGAAGTAAAATAACACAGCAGCTCCGCTTCGTTTTGTTATGTATGAAGAACTTGGAAGTGTCTTTAGAGTAAGCATGTTTATGTTTACTCTGAGGTGCTGGTGAAAGAAAGTAAGTGTGGTGCTACCTCCCTCCAACTACAACTGTTTTTTGGAGGGAAGTCACAATATTCTTTAAACTAAATGATCAGGACAGAAACAGCTTTCTGATGCATTTGTAAAAATTGAATTGTAGGTCCATTCATAATTTACGTTTTGGCACAATTCACATGAATGCTGCTGTGTATACAGAGAAAACATGCTTTTTCAAAATCAGGTTCAAATAAAAAAATTATGCCTAATACAAATGCACTGGAATATTTCCGATTCCCCCCTTGGTGAGAGGACCTGTACTTGTCAAGTTCAGCTACACAGTAACTGGGGCTGTTTATCTGGGTGCTTTGTTGCCTCTGCTGCGGAGAATGGAGATATTTAGCAGGGAGAAAACTCTAAATAATAGCAGCGAGAGTAAGAACAAGATCCTAACTTGTGGAGGAGCTCTGTTTAAATGCTAATATGACGTTTTTAATTTCTAACATGAAGTCTGATTTCTTAGGAAATCAGGAACACTGAAATGCTAACTCTTTTTTTTTGTTTTGTTTTTAACTCAGGCGCAGCCCTGCATGCAACTGAAGCCTTGTGCGCAGGGAGGTACAGGCATGGCGTATTTGTGCACGCATGTTGCGAGTTCCCAGAACAGCAGAAATTTTGCTTCGCTACAGCCAAAGCTACAAAGTTTTGCTCTTCAGTTCAGGCTGTACAGCTGATGCTTTTTGCTCCGAAGGGCGCTGGAGTGTCGGTGAAGGGGATAGCCACCACATTCCCGCGCTGTCTCACTGAGCCAAGATCACCAAGCCATTTCACCAGCTCACATACACCAGGCTGACACAGTGCTTCTAAAAGTATAATCTTTCAGCTAGCTACTCAACCTGACTGCCCTTAGCCCAATAAAACAAGAAGGAAAAATAAAACCACCTCAGAACTGCCTTTGATTTGCAACACCAGTAACAGCTTACTATTGGGATAGTAGCTACTAATATATGAAATTTCTCCTTCATGCACATTTCTCCCAGGACACTCGCTTGCCGGTTTACAGGCATTATCAAATGACAGTGCTTCACATCATCTAATGTTATTGCTTAAAATAATTTCCAGTAACTTAACCCAAACTTGTAACATTTTTACTACTTCCTCTTCGGGGCTTTCAGGGTTGCGGTTGCAAATTTAGGAGTTGTGTACACTACTGAAGATTAGGAAAGAGGACAAATCCTTTCAAGCTTCAGCTCTTCTAACCTTTTGCACTGGACTGCTTTTGGTCACTTTGATCTCTAAGGGATTCATACTCTTTAATACGTACCGAGGAACTCTGCCAAACAATACAGTTCTGCATTCCTTTGCTGTGTGACAAGTAGAAGTAACCTAGAAAATCCAGCCCCTTACTGCAAAACTTCTTGCAGAGATTCTTTCCAGTGTGGGTTAGTTTTCAAATTTTTAGGCATTACTTTGAAATGGCCAGAGTAATCTTCACTCCTAACCAAACCACTTGGCTGCTTGACAAATACAACTCCACTGAAATTAGGATGATCTGGGTCTCTTTGTTAATGCAGAATTCCTCATCAAAGCTTACTTAACATCTGCACTAAGTTCAAGTGGTTTTCAAACAAAACCAAGAATCCCCGATATCTACAGTGCAGCAAAACCAAGCAGGTTCAGAAGGCATTCCTATAACTCACTGGAAAGTAAACATCAGCGCGATGACGTCTTTGTGCTGACTTAGTTATAAGTCACCCTGCCCAATGCAGAATTATTATTTTCTTCTCAGATACACATCACATGCCAATTAAAATATCATTTCACAAAGAAAGTACAAACTTGTTCTATCTACAATTATTTTATCAGCAAAACACATACACAAGTCACTAAACCTTGATGAAAAGAAACAGTATCTCACATACATACTGTGAGGCTATTGCACAAGAAAACACCAAAACAAAAAGATTTTTCAATTATAACTCACATGTAGAAAAGGCTGGTGAGCAGATCAGAAAGCAGTATTGTCACTCAATGTGATATTTAATAGTACGTTACCTAGAAGGCTAATGCCTAAACGAGAGAGCCCCTGTCTCAGTCCTTCTCCGAGGCTCTCTGGAAGCTGCCTTCTCCATTCTTCTTGTCTGTTGTAATGCTCCTCATCCAGTGACAGCCTATCCATATTCCGAGCAAGACTTGTTGCCAGATTGGTAATTGACGTCAGTGTACCTAAATACACAGAGATATACATTTGGGTCTGGATCAAAACGCTTTAATTTAAAACATGGAGATGTTCTATGCCTCACTGAAATACTGAGCTTACGAGCAGAACAGCAAGTCAATTGAAAAGTCGCCCATGTGTTACATGCTTTACTATTTGTTAAGCATCACCACGCTGCTCCTACGGCGCACGTCATGCCTTTTACATTAGCCTGCACCAGGTTTGCCTGGCCGGTGGGAAAAGCAACTCATCCAAACATCCTTCCCCAGTTCCCAAACTTCTGTAAAGCTAACCTAAACGGAGTTAGGGGGGGTGGTGATGGAAAGGTAAATAAATATTTAGCAGGAGCCCAGGAGGAGGTGTCCAGAGGGAGCCTGGAGCAGGAGCATGCAGCTGGGGCAAGGGTGCTGTGGGGTCTCTGGGCGGCTGAAGCCACGCGATGGCACTGTTTGTACAGGCTTCGCGAAACAAAAGCTGCTCCTGTTCTCAGGCCAGCCCAGCCCTGCTGTCAAAACCTATCCATGTCCTTGCACAGTTATGACAACTGTATCTACTTTTTCTTTCTTTTTTTTTTTTTTGAAAAAAAGAAATAATAAATATGATGAGGCGACAGAGTGTAGAATTTCTGATGGTTAGCAGAACTACAAAACACCTTTAATATTTCTGCAGTTATCACATGAAATACTGGCTGAGCCAATCTCTGTTTCCCACTGGGAGGTTTAAAATTCTGAAGTTTCTGAAACATTCTTACACACTGTAGTTAAGCGGTGATCTGTTTAATACATAAGATGTTATATATGAGCTTTGCTACCCTCCCAGCATTTCGCTGCAGCCTAGCAAGCCAAACAAAGCTGCAAGCAATACCGTTTAAAACTTTAACACATCCTTTAACAACGCACGATAAGAAAGCAGTAGTTGGAGCAACAAAGTGAAAGATCTACCTTTGGAAATGTGTTTTACAAATGATGTTGTTCCTCTAGAAACTCCACTGACAAATGCTCCTGGGCCTCTGGTCAGCCCTTCATAGGGGAGCCTAAAGAAATCGGCTATGCCGTTCCCTATGCTTCTCACCAGACTAGCCGGGCTTCCGAGAATTTCCAACGATCCGACAACCCAGCCTGTACGGAGAAACAAGACACATGTTACGGCTGCAAACACTGCAGAAGCAGCAGTTGTGAAAAGGTTATTCCTTAATTCTCTTTCTCACACTAGAATTCATCGCATTATGAACTTCCTTTGAGCAAAACACGGGAAATAACTCATCCACTATGAATTCAGAAATGGCAATCTTTCATACTTCGTAAATCAAAGAAATCCTTTTGGCAAACTCACAAATAGCTTTAGAATGACTTCCTTCCAGGAGCTTCCCGTATTTCTGCTAAAAGTGTGCTAGGGAGGCGGATGCGAGAGCCTCACAACTACGGAGCTACGGGACTGCAAGTTCAGATCGCTGGGTCACTTTTAGATGCTATAAGGCAGCGTTGTGATTTCACATCCTTATGTGATAGAATTGTGACAGGGAGTTTACACTGATACAATGTACTGCTTTACCGGAGTGTGGAGGTCAATTGCTTGATGGAGTGTTAGGAAAGGGGATGCAGATTTTTGACAAGTGCTTAAGAAGTTATTTTAAATCCACCCCAACCCTTCTAAGCCGATCATTTTCTTTCAGAGCACAGTGAAAGCCAGACAAATGTCTTTTGCTCAGTACAGTTGTGTAAACAGCAATGACATCTACATGCTGATTAGGTTACTCATAGGGGAGTATTCCTTATGCATATCCCAGGAGAGGTATCTGCGGATCTGGTTTCCTATATAAACGCAGAGTTGCCAGCAGCTTGCTGGATGGCCAAGCGCGCAGCAATCTGTTGCTGGAAAGCTGTTTGCAGGTCTTGTCTTTCTCAGGCTGGTTGGCAGCAGATTTATTAGGGAAATGGTGCTGCATAATTTTTTTTTTTTGGCAGCCCAGAGAGAGCAATTAAAAAATGGCAATAAATGTCAAATGGGAACTGCCTGGTCATGGAGCCTTGGGTACCTCGAATTTCAGCTGGCACTGTCAGAGTGACACAAGGCATGATAGGTCCAGAGATGGACAGATTGGCCTCCTGCTCTCCCTGCTGAGGGCCCTTAATCTGTGCTGCCCTCCTCACTCCCATCTCATCACTGCTAACTCCTGCTATCCAGATGCTTTTCTTGTTTTCTAGTAACCCCTCCCACTCACTTCTGTGGAAGGCTGAATCATGAAACTGAACAGAAGAGAAAATCTTACTCATATGAAATGAATTAATCTCATACTATCGTTGTAAGCTCCCGGAAAATCTATTATTCTTGTTGAATCTGTCCCACACTTCAGCCCTGGCAGGTTGAGAACTCTAGTTCACGTAGTAGAAAAAACGGGAACCACAGTGGACATAAGGAGAGGGTGGGATGGACTATGAAAACAAAAACCAAGTACTACTGGCAATGTGACGAGCAGAGCGGCACTGAGCGCTCTGGCCCTGCGGTGCCTGCCCTGGAGCGGAGCGTCCCCCTGGCAGCCCTTCCCTGCTGGGGACCAGTGGAAGCCAGCGCTCCAGGCTGGGCCTGCGACTCCCTCACTGCAGTATTTTTAACAAATTATTCTTGCCACTGTGTGAAGTGATGAAAACTTGGACGGGCGGGGACGTTTGTACAGATGGAAGAGATGCTCATTCTGCTTTTTCTGATCAATAAAGTTGCAATAATCCCTTACAAGCAGCCTCTTTTTTTTTTTTTTCAAATGGCCTTGTCCTGAGGGGGTGATGGGATGGCATGCAGTGATGGAAAGGGGCTGCAAGACACTGCAGATTAATGCCTTGCTGCCCTGCGGGCACTGCGAGGCTGGGACACAAGACGCTCCAACTCCACTCACCTGTTTGGCCAGTCAGCATGTTCAGGAATGAAAACCAGATTAAAACCAGGAATGAAACCAGTTAAATACAAAACTGAGGGGTTGCCTCAGCTGGTTGCCTGGTATCCCAGGGATGGGAGGCTGCAGTTTGGTCCTGGCCTGTGAGCTGTCAGTTTTGGGAAGCTCTGGAAGGAGCATGCTCACCCTCGGAGAGTGCACGGGAGGAACGGGCAACCTGCAGCAATGGCTCATTGGCCAATGCTCAGACCAAAACTAATGGCTCCTCACTGCTGGCATGGCCCACCCAACCAAGGAGGAGGGCGGAGAAGTAAGTCGGGAGAAGGAAAATGATGAATCAGGAATAATCCCTCCATTCACAGGCTCTGTGCTGCATTTTACTTTGCAGAAATATAGTATCATGCCAGGTTACTATTTCCCAAAGTATGCTTAGTAATTATATCAACTAATACGAAATAATTATGACTATATTAGCAGAAAGCCACTGCATTTTCTTTATAGGCAACTATAGGGTTAGATCTGGCTGGTACCAGTAATATTTTTAAACAGAATTTCATTAACTTTTAAATAGAAGCCAACTTAATTAGAAAAGGATGGGAGATTTCCATTGCAAGTTTTGCTAATTTAAGACAAGCAATGCTAATCAGCATATCTGAGCAGAGCTCTCCAGCCCCATTCACTACTTACGAGACATGGATTTTGGCCGCTCCTTTGCAGCATCGGGGCAGCCTGACACACTCCCTTTTAGGGAGGCTTTGGGGCAAATTGTGCCCCCTCTCACAGGGCAGCAATGGTCTTGCACACAGCCAAGGGCAAAACAAGACTATATTCTGCTTGGAGCACAAGGCTGTACGGGAATGCCGGTTGTGCAGATGCTACAACAATTCATGTATGGGACAGTGGTGAGAAGAAGGGAGTCAAACAACCCATCATTTTGCAGATTAACGTGGTTAAAATGCAGGAGAGTGAGGTCCTCTTGCACAAGAGACCAGTCCAAGAAGTGTAACTCACCAGATGGCTGTTATCTGCAACTCAGAGTTTGCAGACCATATAAAGCTTTTTGCTTGAATTTTTCATACTTTTAAACTTTGTTGGCACAGTCAGCCTTTTGACAAGTGTCACAAACTCTTCAAAATAAAGCATCTTCTTTGCCCAAGCAAACATTAATCAACACAATTCACCATTTCAATCATGGTAACCATTTTCAAAAAATACATTTTAGTTTTAGTGCTTTGTACTTAAGTAGTAACTAAATATATGCTTACATATTTTCCTGGAGAGAAGTTCCACTGAAGCAAATCTTATTTCTTAATATTTAAACTTGCTTGATTTCAGCTACATCATGAGCCCAAAGCAAGGAGTGGCCTGTGCACTGCTGCACACTGCAAGAGTAGCACAGGAGGAAAGACCAAGACCAGGCTCAGGAATCCCTAACTAGCTATGTGCCTCACCTGGGATGTTGTGGATGAAAAGCCAGCATAACCCCAATTTCCTGCTGCAGTCTATCACCACTTGTATTGCTACTCCTAGCCAGTTATGGGGAGAAATATTCACCATATATGGCCACAGTTGCACTCTTAATTAGCAAGAAACTAGATCTCCCCTTTTGTACTATAGGATTTGACTGTAAATCAAATTCAAACAAGCAGTAAAAAGAAAAACCTGCAAATTTTGCAAGTGAAATAATGCAAGAAAATAATGAATTAATGCACAATGTTCTAGTGCACAATTGTGTACACAGTTGCCATAAACCAGCTATGCAAGTCAGGTATGCACAGAGTGAACGACCAGATCAGCAACTCTCTATTAATAAATTCCTGAAATGCATGTATACAATTCTGGGAACTGTGCACAGAAATCAGGTTGCAGCTACACTTGCAGCACAAATGAAAGTATCAGGATTTCAGAAAATCTGATCATTAATATTGAAGGAAAATAAATTTCGTGTCTCAGTATGGAGTACATTACTTGTGTGTGATCAAGGAGGAGCTTTCTCCTGTCTTAGGTACAAATTCCATTCGATGCTAAGACAAAGCAGAGACCAAATTTCATTATTTCTAAATTAATACTTATGGGAAACAGAATGTACCTGCTAAACTAACAGACTAATTGCTCACTGTTGATCCTGTATGGAAAAAAGTTAGTAACAGCAAACTTCATATTTCTTGGATCAAAGGACAACAAACATCTGTGTGCCAGTTTAGCATGAAGGCTCTATGAAGAAAGACAGATTCCTAATCATAAACTGCAGCCAAAAGGAGCTTTAACAACAAAACAACATTCAGGGCTATAATTTACTTCTGAATGCAGAGCAACATTCTGAATAATTTGATTAAATGCACTTTTGGGGAGTTTATGTGAGGAATGTGATTTGATTCTGACTAGCTCTATAATATAAAATGACAAAATCTAAGCCAGCTAGAACACATTTTTATGCTGTGTTCAGGGTTTTCTAAAGTCTTCAGGCAGCTGGCTAATGTTTAGTGCAACTTTAGAAATCTTCACTGGTGTACGCTCAGCCATTTTATTTCCCTTCTGTCGTACGGCAGGACATGAAAGGTGTCTGAAAATATCATTATCAAACGGCGTTTGAGGAAATCAATAATTGTATGGCTAACATCTAGGTTATTCAGCTTGAGAGACAATTACAGAATCCTAGTACCTAATACAAATGTTACATATTATGGAAAAGTACCGACCTGCTCTGAAAAGTGCTCCAGCAGCATAATGCATGGCCAAGGCATGGACAAGTTGCCTGGCAGTGGTGAAGATGGGTCCTCGCTCAAACACAGAGAAGGAGAGAGGAGTGTGATCTGAGGCAATATACAGTTTCAATGAAGCATGAATACTGACAAGGAGATTAACAGGTTGTATTGTTAATTTTCTTAACTTCACAGGCTTGACTAAAGCTCTGGCATGCTCTCTCACTTGTTCAGGCAGTATCAGGGTAGTATCTGAAGTATTCATGGATTGATAAGCGGTTTTGTTTTCTGGAAGATATGTATCAAACAAAGTCTTAATGTAGTAAACAAAAGTGTCTTCCACATACAGCCTAGCTGGTTTGAGCTCAAAGCTGAGGTCGTTCACATGAAACATGAAATTATCTTCCTCAGAAAAAGCAATGCAGAGTTTTATAAAGCAGTTTTCCTTATAGCTTTCCAAATCTCTGCTACAAACAATGAGATTGTTCACTCTGGACCACTGCACGGTCTCATTTTTCTCTCCTTGGCACAGCAGGACTGCAAAATGGAAATATGATTTGCTGTACAACTGATTGTCCAGTTGCAAGTCTTCACAATACACTTGGAGACGATGAAACTGTGGGAGGCCTTCCATGGCATCCTGCTGGAACTCCTGTGACAGGGGTTTTGGGTAGCTGGTGGCTGGGGCCATGTGGAGGAAAATGTTGTCTGCTGTAAGACGCAGAAGTTCAGATGACACTTTGTGGTTTGTAATATCATCAAACGCAGCAAGACTTAACTGACCAATGAACATTTTCAGTGATAGGGTTTGCTCTTGACTTCTAGGCAGGAGAGAAAAGAAGTTTCATTATTTCATATATTTTGAGTTCACCAGGCATCTTGCTTTCTGTAAAAGCTGTCAGGGGAGATGTTCTCTATCATATTCTCTATCATACATGGGAAACTCATTGTGCAAATCCTATTAATGTTAATGGGATGTGGCAGCCTTAATCACCACAGTTGTTACCACCCAGGAGGTCTTCTAAGAAATGGGATATTACACATCTATGTCAGGGTTCTCTTTCTTTCTTATCAATCAACAGGATGGTTTGGACAGGAACTCTCTATACACAGTAATTCCCTACTGGATTTGCAACAGAGCCACACAGTAAAGCAGACAACAACAGTTTTCTGATAATTCACATACAGCCTCAGCTGTTACAATATTTTCTGGGAACCACTACTGAAGGTTACTATTATGGATAATTCATTGCACGTCACACGCAGTGAGTGTCCTCCAGTGAAGTCACCAAAGCATTGAGGTCCTCCCCTCCTCCAGTGTTAACTGCCCATTGCCAAGTTTAACTAGCAAGTGGGCTACTATGTACTGCTGATGACCAATTTCTTGGGGATTAGTACTTAATTACAGCACAAATAAAAATAGTACAACAAATTCCACTCTAATTGTAACAGGATTGCTGGAGGCCAGGCATTCTGCATCTTGGAAATAGGTACTGTTATAATTGCACTTGAGTGGAGCTGAGGACCAGGCTGTGGTGTGTGAGGAAGTCTTCTAAAGAAGAGTATTACAATCAAGTACAATCAGGGACTGTAAGACTATTTCTACAGCCCTTGCACATCAAGCTCCCTACCAGTTTTAGTGGGAGCTTGTACGATTATTGATGACAGGACCCTGCTAAATATATTTTAAACTGATGAACACTCTCAAACTCAATTATGGAAAATGTCTTTTTTTGAATGAACAACTCGGGACTTCTTTTTGTATCAGACATATAGTGCTTATCCTAAAGTGACATGACTTTTGATGTTAGATTGTCCTTTTTTAACTGTGATACACAAAGCATAACATACGGTCTAAACATATGCCACAGAGCATGCAGCATATTAAACAAAACAAACAGTTAAGCCGAAGTTCGTAAGTCAGTTAACACTTAGAAAGCTGACTGACCTCTCAGCACTGTTTGGCAATGCTTTTTATCATCTTTTAAGTGCTTTATGTACCTGTTGAGGTTGATCTCGACAGGTCCCGCTCTTCCTTCTGGAGCCAAGGTTATGACTATTGTTCCACAGTGATGGGCAATGTCCACATAAACATAGCCAAAGCCAGTTAAGAAGACAATCTGGTGGAGAGAGTTGTAAACATACAGAATGATACTAAAATTACTATTTTTAGTGTAGTAATTTGAATTAATCCTATTAATGCCTTCCAGTTGAGATCTTTTACTCGAATCATGATATTGTTCAGGAAAAACAGAAACCGATTTCAATAGCTCAGAAAATAACAGCTCTGATAATATAAGTATTTCAGTTGTACAGCAAGATAAAATTTGCACCCATCCTTCAACTGCATAACTGAATACAATTTCATAAGAAACTAATCCAGAAATAAGTAAGATGTGCTGGGGAGGGGGGAGGTTTTATGAGAAAAGAATAAATAGGAAATTATAATTTATGATTTTGGATGAAGGAGAAAGGCATATTCCTTGAGCCCTGCAAAATCCTGCCTTCTCCTCCAGAAAAAAAAACCAAAACCACCCAAATTTACATTATGAGTTATGCCCTAGCTCAGAGCTGGTTAGATGAATGGCTGATACTATGATGCAAAACACATGAAGACTGAAAAATAAGTAACATTTTGGATTCATGAAGACTTGCTTAACAAATCAACACTGAATGCATTTTTAAGCCATCTGAAGTGGTCTGTTGAGAACACCTTCACAAGCAAGGTGCCGCCACAAAGAAATGGCAGAAGTCTATCGGAAAGCGTAAAATGTCTAAAAGGCAGGAAAATGGGAACTTGACAACAGGTTTGTGCCTTGCTTACAGATAAGCAAACTTTCATTCTGAACAAGTCATCCTTAGGAATAAATATTCTACTTAAAGAAATCACGTATTGTTTTTGGAGCTTAATTCTGCAATATTTCCATGCAAATTGTGTGTTTTTCCAGAATATAAAAGATTAAGGTCTTTTTAGGTTTGGAAAACTCACAGCAGTCCTTGTTGGAGCAAGCTGGCTTCTGTTCTCTTGTTGAGCTACTATCAAGACAATTGTTTATTACATTGTAATGACAGAAGCTATAATTTAAAGGAATGCAAACTCAAGGAATAACACAAAGACAACGGGCTAGCACAGGTAAAATAAACAGTTGTTTGTCTTGAGGAATCTTTATTACTGTTAACACATCACCAGAAGGAAGAGCACTTGGAAGTTTAGTAGGATCAGCACTTAAACAGATTCTCATTAAGCTGTTTATAATAACCTTGTACAGATAATTAAATTTCATTCATCAAATTATGTTTTATTCTTCTGAAAATTACATAGAAGAGAATTTCTAATTTCAATATGTTAGTTTTAATCCTTTGCTTATCTGAAAGAGATTAGCAATCCTACATGATGGAATTGGAGAAAAAATGACATTTACTGAATTTTCAATACACCCTCATTATTCTAAAAAACCCCTCATTTATTTTAAAGATTAGTCATTTCAATTCCAATTTCAGATGATTCTGATGATAAAGACAAATACCTTAATTTTAGTAAATTCACAAATTTTTCTTTCTAATAGAGTAAGAACCACATGTCTGTGACTAGGTAGAAAGAGTACAAATCACTGAAGATCCTCAAAATCCCAGTTATTTCACAATCTGAACCAAGTTGTATGTGAAGCTATTAGCATATTCCTCATTTTCTTATATTTATAGTTTTCTAACAGAGAGAATGATTGAGAAATCCTGGGGAAATTCTCTAAATGTAAACCCTAAAACTTCAATAAGAGAAGGTTACACTTTTTATTTGGAGAGTTCTTCAAGTAGACAATGATCCCCAAATGTTGTCTTAGCATCTAATTCCTTCTAGGAGGCAGATACTTATAAAGAACCTTGGTCTGGCATAACATTAATGACTGAAATTTAAAACCTTGCATTGCTTGACTGGCTTGCTGAATGAAACTGAACTACTTGCTATATAACATAACACTCAATAATCAAGAGCATTTTGTGATTGGTCCCCAGGGAAAACATCTGAAACTAGTATTTCTTTCAAAGAGTCAAGTAGTTTATGTTGATTCCATGTAAACTAATGACTTCAAAGATGGAAAAAATTCCCATCAAAAAGAATTGCTCCAGTCAAGGAAGTTTTCATTTACCTCAAAACAGAAGAAAAATAACAGAAGGAAAGAGAAGAGGGGGTTTGTTTTGTTTTAGAAAGACATGCATAGCTCCTGTGAAGACACAGAGGGAGAATGACAGTGATGATTCCTACAAGATGTAAAGATAAAAATCCCGTGATAATTAAGTTACCATATAGAAGAATTTTCCTGGACCCTGTGGGATTCTTTGCTTATAGAGGCTAGAAATTTTCAGGACTGAGTTTTTCAGGGAAGACCAGGTTGATTAAAAAGAAGTGAAAAAATTCAACGCTAGAAATCTTATCTTTTATCTAGCTGTTTTTAAAAGCAGACAGTGAAGAAGCTAATCTGTATTCTAAATTTTCCAAAGGAGGTGACTTAGGAAGGAGAGCTCCCAAGACCTGAATAAAAATCCCCAAAACCAATAGAAAGGATATGCTTATTGCAGAGGAACAACACATTGTGTGGGTCAGGAAGTTAACCATTTCTGTTGTGAACTAGGAAATAGTTTACAATGATTTACTTGTGTTCCTTGATTGTTGATGTCCACAAAATCACTCCATTCATTTACTAATTCATCGGATGATAGCACTTTCAGGAGAATGCTGGGCAACAAATCTCTTGCCTTGCAATCTGGATAGCTGGAGACTTGATGGTAAAGTTCATGATGAACTGAACATTCAGCTGGAATCTTTCTACAATAAACTTCAAACTTTGGTGTATCTGAAATTTTATAAAATATACAACATTAAGACCTGTATTAAATCAAAACTATGATTTAGATGACACAATGCTGACACAAACAAGGACGTTTCCATCTGAAATATTACTAATAAATAAAAAACCTACTCTTCTATTGGTTGGAATTTTATGTGTTTGTAATTTTTTCCGTTTCATTTTTATGTCATTAAGATTTATACAAATAATGTTCCTCTGATCATCACATTAACATACTGTAACTGGAATTCTGGCAATATGTTTTGTGTTACATGTGCAAATCTGAGGAGATCTAAATGTTCCACGGGATTAAATTGATTCAGCAAAACTCCACTGCCTAGGAGTTTCCTACAGCCAAGTCACCTTGACAGCTGGAACCAGGTAGACCAAAAGCCTAGAGTTCATGCTCCTGACCTCACAATTAGCTCCACTAGCTTCCAGGCTTCAGTATCTTCCAGACTCTCTCACTTTGAGATAGACCTTTATGAGGGCATCAGGTTCTTGTTGTAACCAAAACACATACTGAACTCAACTTTGTATCGGAGATACAGTAAAATAATTCATACTAAAACAGTGCACTGTTTCTAATTACTGCACACTACCTACCTTTGAAGTTCTCTTTTACAAGCATTGGGACAGAGCATCTATTGTGGATAATTATACGAGGACTAGGATCTTCTGTAAGTGTTAGGTACGTCACACCAAGATGCTCTTGATAAGTCAGTGCGATAGCTCTAAAATAGAAGCATGTATATTTGATTATGCATATATTTTGGGTGAAACCTTTAAGTATTATTACTCTGGACAATTACGAAAATTCAAAACTGGCATCTGTAAGATTCTTTATGATCAAGTTCCAATTCCACAGATATTTATATACATTCAGGCAAGTACATATCTCCACTGAGAATTATATTCAAACAGAAGAACACGTGGAAATAGCATGAAAAACAACATTAGAGATCACTTCACAGAGATTGCTCATGAATCAAATTGAGCATGTGTGTTTGCAAGATGAGAGCCCTAGCCAGCAGAGATTTATATTAAATTAAAACCATGAGATTGTAGGCCTAAATTTTCAAAAAAAAATCTTTAAAATTTTCCTAAAAGTTTGCATGCATACTTCTTTGATACACATGAAAGATATTTTTAACAAACACATAAATTTGTAACTGACTGCTCCCTGGAATAATCCACAATACTATCACCCTTTCAAATGTTAATGTTATGGATCATCACTACATAAATTTCCAAAATGAAAATGAATTAATTTAGTTCTACTCATTAACTACATAAAATATCTTCATATATAAACACAAATTCTCTTTTTTTCTTGTGCACATGTATCAGTTATTTCTAAAAAACTTCACCTTGTGGCAATGTTAAAAATCTGAACAGTCTGAAAACCTGATTAGGAACATAAGATCCTCTATGCCTGTCTCAGAATTATAAGGAATCCTTTCCTTGTTCTTTGCATTTTAATTTTTTTTTTTTAATCTGAAGTCTGTGTGAGAAACTTTAATATCCACAATGATACCTCTTAGACTCTACATTTTTGTATTGTATTATTTCATACTGTCCTTAAACTCTTAAATTGTTACCCCCAAATTAAAAAAAGACCATAATCTCGAATATAAACTTTTCATGCTCTTATTTTGTATGCATGTAAAAAAATAGCAACCTATACATTATAAAAATTGTACAACTTGTACATGGTCATAACACTAAACCATTTACAATAAAAGCATCAAAACCATCAAAAGATAACCATTTTTAAATTAAAGTAAGACTTGCCCTTACATATGGGAGGCATGTGTTACTCTGACTCTCATATTAATCTCTAATGGTTTGTTACTAGCTGAGGCTTTACAGCAACAAGCAAAGTTCATTATTCATGACTGTTCAGAGTACAGTACCTGGTACAAAATCCACTTTCACTACAAACCCCTGTGGGCACTGCCATGCTCTGTCTAGGAAACTCCTGTTTAATGACAGCCGGTAGGCTCCACAGCTCACAAGTCCCAGTGCAGCCGCCTGGACTGAAACTCAGCAGCATGCGTTTTTCAGTAAGAGGTGCCCCCGAGGCTAAGGGACTGGTGTCCGACATCACGTCCCAGCAGGGCACAGTGCTCAGAGTCTCGCTGGATGGTGCCCCGGATGGAGTGACACTGAACACCGTACTGTCTGATGAGTGGAAGTCCTAAAAAAAAAAAAAAAAAAAAAAAAAAATGATGGTGGTAGAATGACATGCTGGCTCCTAACAGGAAGTTTATTCATGTTGATCTTGGACAGAACAGTCTCAAGCAGCCAGTTGACCACAACTAACTAAAGGTTGCGCTAAGTCCACTTCATTAAAAGCTATTTGGCCAAACTCTGTCTTCAGGTATACTTGTGCAGTGAACCAAGCACAGTTTTCTACACTCTACTCTCAGTTGTACAACATAACTCTACCAAAAGCAACAGCTATGTCACTGTAACATAACTGTGAGAAGAAAATCCATTTATAAATACAAAACTAAGCATGGATTTTAGCCTCAACATTCTTCCAACTCCCCATCCCATAAGACTGGCATAAAATGCGTGATGCACAAACGTAGATACCGATATGAAGAAAACTAATGCAGAAGGAAAATGATAGAGAAATAGGGAACTACAAAAATTTGTTTATCTGCCAACTCCTCTAGCTAGTTTGACCCTGAGAATTCTTTCCACATATTTTACTATAAATGTAATCTCCAATAAATATGTATAAATGGTTGATTAAAATATATTGACCATGCATACATTTTGGTTCCTCTAAGCTAGTTCTTAAATATACTGTGTGATTATTAGAAAACTGATATTCACGATTTGATGCAGTTCGCTGAAATACATAAAATTTGGGCACGTCTCTAGTTCACAGCTTTGCTCAGATAACTGGAATCTTCCCAAAAGGAAAAGAAAAAGTTTTCAGCCTGCCAGGCCAATATACCTCTTTTACACGCAAACTCAGTAAAAATTCTGAGAACAATTTCAACAGCTACTACGGATTATGCTGCCTATTTTACAGAAATGGCCATTAGTGCCTGAACAGATGGAGAACAGGCAGAACTAATTCTGCAATGTGCAAGAATCTCCTGCTTTGCACAGATTTCTGATCACAGTTAATTACTGCAGCTGAATTTACCCAGGATTCTGTATTTTAAATCAAAATTATATAAAATAATTGATCAAGATTACATCTAAAGATTTCTGTTCAAGCTCTGCTATATGGAGTTGAGACAAACTAAGCAGTATCCACAGTGCTTTACCTCTTCTCCTGAGTGGGGTTTGGAAATAGAAAGCTGTGGCCTGTAATAGATTTGATATGATGTATCATTGATTATCGTTGTCTTATCTTCTATCTGTAGAATTTGTATACCTTGTCGAACCATCGAAGAAATGCAGAACTGACACAACTGTAAGATAATAAAAACAATGATGAGGTCACACATAAAACCACAAAAGGTATTGAAATACAGTGACAGAACTGACATTTTCTTTTTAACTGTGGAAATTCTGTCTGTATACATGCACTTCGTAACTGGAGCCACATCACATACTTTTGAAGTTGCATTTGTCAATGTTTTCCAAAGAAGATTTGAGAATCATTAATCCTTTTTCGAGGAGATTTTGCATTACCTTGAGGAGTCAGGCAGAATGTTTCTGGCATTCTAATTCTTTAAGTTATAGTTCATACATTGTTTGTACTCTCATTATGTTTTACATGTATTAACATAATTACGGAGGAGCTTTCACACTGCATACATTTGATTGTGCTCAACTGCTATAAGACTTTGTTTTTCAAAGATAAAGTTATAAAACATAATAATTTTTTCTAACCTTTTGATGGCCTGGAAAAGCACCAAGTTTTATTTCAGCTTCAACAAAACCTTCTTCATCCAACGTTACTACTTCCCCATTATCGGCATCCTTCCATTTCGGGGAGGTCACATTATGAACCAGTTTAATTGCCACTGATTTGTGCACAGTATTAGTGTTTGCCCAGTATATTCCAACCTGAAAAGCTTCCTGCAAGTGAAAAATGATCAATTATCACTTGTTGACAATTCGATACACTTCTTGTAGAGTTAAACATAGTTTCCAGTATGAAGTCAAATCACATTTTCCTCCCTTTTTCCCTCTGATTTTTTCTATGTGGTACAAGGATAGATGAAACCACAATGTGGACATGGGACTGACCCTCATGGTGGAATGAAGACCACAGCCTACACTGAGACATGTTAATAGGCAGACATTTTGTTTATTAACAGACATACCTGGGGGGAAAAAAAAGATGGCAAAATAAACATGAAGTATCAGATTGTCCAATTGGAATTGGCAAGCTGATGTGTCAAATTATTTTAATTCTTTCAAAAATAAAGAATATCGGGGTTGTAATAAAAAAGCATGTGCGTGGCCAAGCTAAGGTATGTGAGAAGATCCATTACACAAAACTCTGAATTCAGGAAGGTAGACATCCTAAAAAATCTTCCTTGCTTGTAATTCAGCCTATCTCATTATCAAACCTTCCTTGGTAGCATATGAGCTATGAAACAATTTGACCTAAAACACTCTCAAGCCAAACATCCCTCCCAGGCTTTCAGTTTTGCTACTGAGGTCAACACACTTCCCAAGCAACAGGTTGGCACAGCAGGGACCAAAGTCTATATTTGTCCTTCACAGCCATTTACTTGGGCTGCCACACTATGCCCATGTTGCAGATTCATTGGCTGAACTGGGAGGAAGGAGAGAAGGCTGCTGTATCAAATGGCATGCAGGTCTTCTTCCTACAGTGTCTTACAGACAATTTTTCACTATACTTCTGTAAGATGTGTTGTTCTTCAAACATTACTATCAAGTGTGTCATGCTACCAACTTGGTGGCTAAGTCAGCGTGGCAAATTTCTATTGTTATTTCACCCCCTCATCCTATGACTAACAGACACAGTGACTGGAAAGTGGGAACCATCTGGATTAGTAACCATTTTTTGGAACCAGAATGTTTAGCAGAACTGTGCCTGTTAATGTGAATGGCAAAGTTACCTCGAAGTTGGGAGGTACAATTACTTTCCCAGTAGGTACTTGAAGAACAATCTTCTCTCCTTCAAATAGCCAGAGGTCCCACTTGGACTGATTGATAAGCAAAGCCCAGGGCAGGAGTTCTATCAGCAGAGTTTTAACACATGGTTTCCACACTGACAACTTTACCCGCATTGGACTATCCCATTGTGAGAGTTGTTCATTGCTGTTCAAAAACAAATAAACAAAAAGACAAAGTCATAGGAATAATGAATTCAAGATTCCAAATGATAAGCCATTATCTTCAGAAATTTGCAAGGCTTTTCTGGTTTTGAAATAGAAAAACAATCTCCTCTTACCTTATCATTCTGGAACATACTGAGATGCTGTCAGACAGATCTAGCTACAAGTAGGCCATAAAGCCATATTTTTAACTGCATAACCTCAACCTAAACTTGGTCAATAAAAGAAATGCCTTAACAGAATTACCACTGTCCTTCAGAACTAAACCTGCAACTTTTATAGTCATAAAATCACATTTCCATTTTTTTTTCAGCAACTCCTCCTACAGCACTCCCTCTTTCTGTACTGAAACAAACAGCTACTGAATAAACATCAGCCTCTAGAGCTGCAGTAAAGAAGGTGCATTCACAAAAAAAATAGTTCGATTTTTTAAATCATTGCTGATGCAATTTTCTCTGTATAATCAAGGGCAGTCCTTAGACTGGCCTCTGTTTTTTCCCACCTGCAACAGTTTCTGCAGCTTACATACAGGAATCATGTAATTACTGAAAACATATTCAATATGTTGATCACATATAGTCTTCTTGAACGTGATTTCAGTTTATTTGAAAAGGCAATGCAATAACCACAAAGAAAGTTTAGCAAAGAATTACCTGTCTGAATCCTTCCTACTATATGGCCATGCAGGCTGGGGAGGATTACCGGTGCCATAGAAGTCAGAGAGTATCTGGTTGACATTGCCACCTGGATGGGATTTAGTCGCTATCTGTTTAATTAGCGTGGTTGAGATAGGGACTGCGCACTCTGATGGATCATCTTCCTCCCTATCATTGAAAACAGATTCAGTCACTTACACAACAAGATCAAGCATTAGTCTCACTAACATTTTATTCAATTAAGCTTTCCAAGAGTACTCTGCAGTAGGAATGCTCTCAAGGTTATCACGGATGAATCAAGTTACGATATCTAACAAGTTCCTGCGCATTAACTGACAGGCAGGAATCTGTCATGACACTGTAATGACTTTTGTGTCTGAGGCCCTAGAAACATTTCAGTATTCTCAAAAAACATTTCAACATTATTCAGGAATTTATTTTTCAAAACAGAAAACATGGACTGCTTAAACAAACAAATGTCAATGTGCTTAGCACAGTTACACCAAATTTAATATTTCCTATCATATAATTTCAGGTCACATACGCTTGTTCTGTTGTATCTCCTCTGCACACTCCATACTCTTAGAAAAAATGTTGAAGTGTAAATTATTCCTTCTTTTCCTTATAAATAAACCATTTTCAAGGAAAGCAAGTATTTTACCTGGCTTGAAATGTTAGGTGGTGTGTAAGATCGGGTTCTATATTTTGCAGTGCCTTCTCCTGTCCCTTGCCTGGAATCACTTGCGTTTCATTCAAACCCAGACTTCTTTTCTCTAAATGTATGATAATTGGGTCTGGAAGATGGCTCCTTACAATGAAAAGAGGGCTGAAAACAATCTACAAAATGAAAAGAATGTATCAATTTAAGGCTAATTTTATTCCAATATTACCACTGTTAAAATGAGCTATTAATAAATCTTTAAAGTGGGTTATTCTCCACATAATTTATTATATGACATGTAAGGTATAAACATTTAGATTTCAGAGACATTAAATGTACTTACTAATCGTTGCTGCACATGAGAGTTGGGCTCTAAAGTCAAAATTGTGCACCACACGTATGTGATCGAACTCTTTGAAGATGGTACCTGTATGCAGAGAGATCAGCATCATTACACTAAAATTATTTCAGGATAATAATGTTCAACATTTCATCATATCAAGCGGAAGTCCAAATGCAAAGTTCCAGGTTCTCTCAGATATTTTTTAATGCTATATTCCATATACCTATTTCTAGTCATACCTGAACGACAGTGCTGTGTTCCGTGTGTTTAGAACTTAGACATACGTCTCGGGACCAGTCTTCATCTCCTGTAGCTTTCACACTTAGCTCGGTGAGCTCATTGTTTTCTAGGACGTAAGAAGGTAACTTCTGCTTGGCTGCAAGGCAGTTGATGTGTTCTTTAACAACGGCCTGTCCATCCTGACTAATGTAATGCTGAACCACTTTCAGTTCAATACTTTCAGAAAGGTAACTGCAGACTGTCTGTCTTCCACAGATTAGGATCTAAAACACAAAAATATGCAGCTCAGATATAAACAATTGTGAAAAAGAAAGGTCAAAATTGAATTACAGAGTGAAAACCTGTATAAGAATAATCTCCCTATTTTAGGTTTTCGCAAGCACTGCTGAAGGCAGTGAATGGTGAAACATTATTTTTATTGGCTAAATGTATGTGCAATTTCATAAAAACCTAGGCATTAAAACGCTTGAAATATTGCTATGGCACTGTTCGGGCTTGAAAGAAACATGTAAAATATCCACTTTCCTTCCCACTGAACTCAGTCATACTGCCAATGGCTGACATACTTTTGGTTGGATTTTAAGAGTACTATGATGGTCTCTGAACGCAGAGCCCTTTCTGAGCAGACACAGTGATGCACTTCAGAAGAAAAGTTTCTACTGACACTTCACATTCCCATCACAATTCAGCGATCCAGATCTGTCAGTACGTTTGCAGTTTTAAAGATTATAATTCCATTAAAGGGATGTACGATCTTTCTGTATTTAAGTGCACTCACCTAGAAAATTACCAAATTTGAGTTGTTGTTGTCCACCATATATCAGTTGTTTATCATACAACATATATCTGACTTTTTCTAAGTTATACCAAGGAATAGCATTCCACGTCTATCCCTGCTACAACCATCTTCATTTGCTTTTCATTAATGAGGGTGCACACCATAGCTACAACCTACAACCAAATCTCAGCAGGGCTTTCAGTGACGCCAGGCACTGTTCTTGTCTGATCAGCTGCTGCGCAACATAAGGCGCTCTGCCATATCCATGAGCCGAACATGTTATGTCCACCACATGCTCAGGCTTCTGCCAACGCAGGCAGAATGACTGCAGTGTTATTACAGATCTCTTTATAAAGGCAGCATGTGAAAGGTTACTGCACAGCAGCCCATTCTCAAATGTTAATTTGGTCATTACTACTTACTCTTTTAACAATATACAGGCCTGAATTACAACCCAGAATAAGATACGACCAGTTTCTTAAAAAAATATAAATTCTGCTTCTCAAGAGCTTAAAACATGCAAGAGATTGTATAACTTAGCACTGTCAGAACTTACAAGCCACGCAAAGGGATGTTTACTGGAACATGCAAAATACGTGGTGGAAATCGAGCTTTTAATTGCTAAGATCCATACCAAAGGGAAGAAAAGAGTTGTAAAACCTCCCAAAAATGCCCCTAGAAGACTGTTACACTTGGGTTTTTTTGCTAACCCCAGTATGAGAGAATAAATAATAAGGTGACTAAATTGTGAACAGATAACAGTTTAAATGACTCATTTTATTGTTTCCAAGCTGGGTCAAATACTTACTTGCTTTTGCACTGCACTGAGCTGCTGAACCTTGATAATAAGTGATGCTGTCCGGCCCTTGTACTGAATGGTACGAATAAAGGTCCCTGTATTGTCCACACTGACAGGTTCAGACCACCGCCAGTTTCCCCAGCCTTCAATACAGATGTGTAACAGCTGGAAAGAAAGCAATTACTACTTCAATACATAACTGGGGAAAAAAAAAAAGCCTTGCAGTAGGATAGGAATTCCCATGACAGAGAAGTATTCTTGGTTTTAAAACTCAGCAATGCTAAGCACACCAGTTCTCTGAATGATCCACTCATTCTGTGACTTCAGATACAAACAAAAGAATCAACAATTCCGTCAGATGACTCTGCATCATGCATTTCTACAAATTACTTGCTTTAACAGTGTATTTAGGATAGTAAAAATGCAGCATACAGTTGCTCAGAAAAAAAAAGTATTTAGACTAGAGAGCATAAAACAGGAAATAAGATATTCTCTTTACTGCCCTTGAAACTGTTGTAGAAATCCAGTCTCTTTATTACCAGCAAGGTGATATGGAATGCAGGTCCAGGCCAGATTTTTTGCCTTCAGAATAAGACAGAAAATTACAAATACCCTTCCGTTCAAAATAAAGAAGGATGTAAATGTATTTGTATATATCCTTGTTAGCTCACACATATATGTGTGTTAAATGTAGAACTTAGCATATTGCTGAGAGATGGGAAACATTTCATTTCTTACACATATGTGGTGGCAAGTTAAGCTTGACTGCATGAGAAGAAATTTAACTGCATAATTATACTCCCTGTGTGATTTATTCCGGAGAAGGAGTGGCTTTTTTCCAGTTTAACTTAAATCACTTCCAGAGCAATACAGTCTTTCATCATTTGAAGAGCCTTTCATCCATTTACCCACCATACGCACTTACCTCTATCCCATGGAGATTCTTTAAGCCAGAGTAGTGAAAATTGGTACTGTTCCATGTAGGTCAATGAAGTTACATAAATTTACGCCAGCTGAAGATCTGGCTATTTAGCTCTGTATAGATCTTTTGTGGCTGTGCAAACTTAAGGATGTGAGTTATATATAAGGGATCAAAGCAATAAGCATTCTGGGTAAAATTTATTCTTTGCAGAGGGCCAGCACAGAGCCTAAGCATCACTTAAGTCCTTTAAAAGAGTTATATAAAGGCCTTGTGGGAATTCTCTCCTGAGGGCTGAATTTCACTCTGATCTTTGACATCTGTCATTAATTAATTTAAGTAATTGAGAACAGGATCAGGCCCAAAGTTTGATAGTTTACGCTAGCAAAAATTGAAACTTGTAAATATAATGTTTGCCCATGATTTGTTTCCAGAAAGAGATAGCACTGGCCATGGGTCTGGCCAGTCGGACTTACTGAAGGGCTGGATGTTGGGTTTTTTTCATTGTTTTAAGAAACAACCGCAGCAACAACTTTCAAAGATATTACAACTCAGTAGCCTGTTTGTAATTTGTGGTATCCTCAGCACAAGTTACACGCAGAACAATAACATCTATTCAGTGGGTGGCTTTTGAATTTGCAAGAGTGATGACTGTTGCATTCAGACTTGAATTAGTTTTACTCTGGAAGCACAAAGGCTAATATGTGCCAGTGCGCACGCGGGCGTTTATCTGGATGCACACATGCGTGGGCACAGCTTCATATTCAAGATTATGAGGGAAAGCTGTGCACTAGGACACTCAAACTCATAAACTAACACATCGCTTTCATTCTTAAGTATTAGTTACAGAAAAGGAAAAACACAACAAAACAATCCAACTGCAGTGGCTGGAATCAGTTCAGTTTCTTACAGAGGCAGCTGGGAATAAATCTCATCACATATGAAAACTAAGAGAAGCAAGAAAACTGTTTACTTTGGAGAGACTAGTAGCTGGAAATGACAGCCAAATAATGAGAAAAGGTACTAAATGGTCAGTCTCAGCTAGAAGGCACACAAAATACGCTGCGCTCCAAAGATCGATGTCATATAAATGCCATAATTGATGATTAGTAATTGTATGTAGCTCCAACATTAGGATGTCTCCCACCCTGTATTAACAGCTTTGCTCACAAGTTGAATGTTCCCAAGGAACATGCTGTCAGCTTTCCCCGAGCAGTTGTTAGCTCCCAAATGCTGCCTTGCTTATTTTCTTTGTAGCTCAACAATTAGTCTGCATTTAACTTCGTGGTTCAGAAAGAAAAATAAAAAAGAGCTATTGCCGTATACTGGCAATTTCTTATTTTACAAACATACTATCTGTGTACTGGTAAATGCTACATACAAAGGGAACAGTCTCCATAAGTTATTTTAAAGATATCAAATATATTTGTACTAATGACATAACAACTGTAAGAATTGAGTACTGTATAAGTTTACTTTTGAGCCAAGAAACTGCATTCCATTAAAACGCAAAGGGATCTGTGGGTGAAATCAGTTATTTAAATGTGAGATTTCTGGAAAATATGGCTAGAAGTAATTAGCAAATGACACTAAGTGATACAGAGATATATGGCAGGAAATAGAAATGGAAGTAATTTTAGAAAATTAAGTAATCAGTTGTTAACATTATTTTAGCAGAAGACATCATAATAGATGGTGTTAGATACTCAACAAGGCAGAGCTCTAAAGTTCTAAAACTAACAGATTCACAGTAATTGCTATGTAACTCCCTTTCATTTATTAAGCTTTAAGCAAACGCTAAGTATTTATTAGACACTGCTTAAAAAAAGTTCAACAAGTATAGCTAAGTATGGTACATATATTAGGCAAAAAGAGAAGTCATTGCAAAAAAATATTACAAAAAATATTCATTACAAAAATATTCAACAGACTTCAAAAGCATTCTAACAAATACAGTCCAGTAATAAGTGGCAGTTTATAGCTCAGAGAGAATTTAAAACAAACTATTATATATGTGAAGATAGGCACTCATTTGTGCAACCATTTGATTTCTGCGTTTTCTGTTAGGGAAACATGTCAACAGAGTTTTTTCTTTTAACTAGACTTTGTTGTGGTTTGAATGTGTAATTCTGAGCCATTATGGATTTCTGTTTTGAGAGGGAAAGAAATTGCCTTCAGGAGGCAGACTAAGATGAAGCTGCTCCTACTGGAGTGAATGGTTAGAAAAGCTGTACTCTTTATTGCATCTCTTCACAGAATGTCTCTGTGTCCTCCTCAAAATTTACTTAGGTTTTCAGCTAGATGTGTGAGTGAAGGATACGATCTCAGTAAATCAAGCTAAGTGTCATATGACAAGGCATGAAGACTAAAATGAGGGATTAAAAATGGGACTAAGAATGGAGCCTGTCCAGAAAAGGCAGCATTTTCCAGCTGTATAAGTAATTTAAAGCTTGTGCCCTCAAAATGCTTAGTGATACAAATTTGATTTCTACTTCGCTTGTAGATCTGCCGAAGTTAACTTGGTTTCACTGCAGTTAGATTATATCTGTCTTCCAAGCGAAAATAGAAAATGCTTTTTGGGAAGAATAGGGGTTATTGCTCTCAACTGTGAGAGACTGGGAGGAATCAAGCGAGGACCTGGTTAACAGTGTGGAAGGAGTTGGCTATTTAAGAAGACACAAGATAGTAAAATAAAAGCTGTGATGATGCAGCAGCACAGGTGAAATGGAGACCTGGAGATGGGCGATGAATTATAAGGCTTGAGGCTAAAGCAATTTTTAATTGAAAAATTAAAGGAGAAGGATAATCGGTATTTTTGGTTGCGTTTTCAAGGTTCATACAAGGTGGCCCCTGGCCAGGTTTAGGACTTAAAACAATAAAACCATAGAATCAGAGAATAGTTTAGGGTTGGAAGGGACCTTTAAAGGCCATCTAGTCCAACCTCCCTGCAAGGAGCAGACACATCTCCAACCAGATCAGGTTGCTCAGAGCCCCATCCAAGCTGGCCTTGAACGATTCCAGGGATGGGGCATCCACCCACCTCTCTGGGCAACTTGTGCCAGTGTTTCACCATCTTCATTGTAAAAAAACCCCACAATTAGTGTTCAGGAAAACAGTGAATAGAATGTTCATTCTGCACATTGTCAGCTGCAGCAGCCACCAGTTCCAGTTTTCTCATGGGACCTGGGAAATCTCACCAGTAGGTGAAACATCAGGCCAGTATGCAGCATGGGAGAAAGTAATTTCCATCAGTCCCATGCTGGCTAGTAGAAAAAAGTCACACTTGCAGATAAACTCTGACCCTGGGGGCTCCTGGAGGTGTTCAAACCTCAATACAACCTGCAAAACAGGCCTGAACCTCACAGGTAGAAACTAGCTCTACACACTGAGGAAAATAAGCCAGGAACAGTAACCGAATTTAAGTGTTCATGTGACTCATGGATAATATCAATCCTTGCCTGCCCCAGGTATTATCTAGAAAGTCAATTATATATATTATAACATAACCATTGATTTTGAATGCAGGACCTCAAAGTAAAGCAACAATAGATTTCTCATTTCTTGAACAGTGTAAAATAAAATAAAACATTTTTTTCCCCTAATGTTGTTCTTTAAATGACATGCGGAGGATTATGTAAAGTACAAAAGGTTGTGCAGAGAATCTGTAACATCCTTAAGCAATAAACCAGGAAAATATCCCAATAATAACTGATATATAAGTCACAGTTTCTAAGTTTGAACCCACAGAGTACTGTATATCATCTTGCACTTTATATAACGCAATACCTGAAACAATGGCAACTTGGAAATAAATAACAATGAATTATGATCCTGCTGGAGATGCAACATAAATTAAAATTTGATTCAGTTTTTTTTTTTTTTTTTTTTTTTAGCAGAATGAGGAGGTTCTTAAAGCTATTTCCAAATCTTCAACTGCCGTTAAAATTTGTTTATAAATGTTTATAAAATTGTAGTAGAAGTTGTGCTTTGCAGGCACACTATTTAAAATAAGAGAAGAAAAACTTTAAATGGGTTCCAGTGTAGGTATTACTAATACACTAACCACTACTAATACCTATTCAATAATTTATAAACGTACGTTCAGAAAAACAGAAAAGCAAATGATAGAGATATTTTCCCTCAACTTCTATATTACTTTGATAGGAAATAAATCTATTTTGTTCATAACCAGTAACTTGGCCACTTTCCCATTGAAGTCATTGCCCAAACCAATATAGGAACTGATTTTTACCTACTACACCTGCAGGTTCACGTTAAAGACAGTGAAAACTGAAAATGGGCTGTTATAACCCTAGCAGAAGACTGTGGAGAAAGGTTTGGGAGCTGCTACTTTAAATACAGATGTCCCCTATGCAACATTATGTTTTGCACCAAAAGCTAAAGAATGACTCTAGATCCACTATCCTCTGCTTCTTCAGAGGACTCTGCTGAAGTTTGAGTGTGGGAAAAGAACTAACAATAAATAGCATGTTATAGAAGATTTTTGCTGTTTACTTGCAAGCAAGCAATCTCTGCAGAATACATTTTGGGGACTTTCACAGGAATAGCTGGTTTTTACATTTGCTGTGATCCCTAGTGGGACTCTCTGACTATCTACTGTCTTGCAAGACAGAATTCCTTAACTCTGAATAAATTACTAGGAAGATCTGATCTCTTCTAACTTCAGAATTTCACCCTATGTATCATACACTCCAGTTCTTCTCCTAAAAAACAGCTGTCTTGGAGACAAACACGACTTTTGACATAACTGGGGCCCATCCCACAAAGCAACTTGAAGATCAAGATAAGGAGTGCAGACTGGATCCAATAATAACGTAGGAGCCAGTGTTGTGTGTAGAGCCCAGGAGTGATGCAGCTTCTCTTCCCTCGTAATGATATCTAACAGACCTCTAGCTTTCATTAAAATCTGCAAAAGGAACTCACAAGGTCTGGCAGCTTTCGCTAGAATTGCTTAAAGCCTCAAATATCATCAGTTTTGGACTTACCCCAGCTCTGAAAGGGACTATATATTTGGGGGTGTCTTATCACTAAGGAAGGTCAAAACCTCAAAAAATCTGAGGAAAAACATGGGGGATGGAGCAGAACAGAAGAGCGAGGACTGGACCTCAGACTTATTACTGAAATATTAGCCAAAGTAGTGAGACTTGCGGGAATTGGAGTGAAAGTTAAAAAGGAAAGGTTAGGTTCCCTGAAATGTAGAAGATCCCGGCTGGGAAAAAACGAAGGAAGGAAGAAGCTTTCAGTTAAGCTAAACAGTTGAAGGGATACCATAAATAGTCGATAAATCCAAATCCTTGGTGTGCCATAGCTGTTTTTGTAACATGAAAAAGTTGAACAATTTTTAATTATAGCTCATAGTAGCTTCATTAATAGTAAAATTAATTCTAAACATAAATAAACCATTATATACCTGTCTCCTACTACAAAATTAACTTATTTTGGGTATATATATATTTAATTGTCTTAAATAATTCAAATGGGCAATTACTGCATCTATCACTATGCTTAATTAGCAAAAGAAAAATGGAGAATTTTATTTATGTGAATGTGAAAGAAATACAATCCTTTTAAAACTATTTATTTTCATTTAACTGAACTGCCTTGCCATACTAAAAAAACATTTTGCAGAGGTTAAATAAAGTATTTCATGGCAACCGCTGCTTCTTAGTGCCTGTGTAACAAGAAACATGAGCCAGCCGAAGTTGTGCAAGTTGGTTTTCTTTCCCAGTAAGAGAATGTGGTATCTAAGACCTTGTCCTAGCTGATTTTATCCCCAAGAGTAAGTCAAGTAAGTCAAGTATGAACTAATGCCTGGAGGGAAGTCCCTGACTCCAGAAGTATGGATTATTTCACATTTATCTTACAATCTGCTCTCAGAGTTCTTAAAATTCACTAACTTGGCAAGTTGGGAATTATCATGAGAAATGAAATAATTTCATAACTATGAAGTCATCTAGCATTCCACGAATATGACACTTGGAGGGTTTGTCCATGCTTGGGCATTATTCTGACCTTTGCATAATAAGCTGTAAGACAATTTTGCATGGAAACAATTAGAAAAGTGCCATAGCATAATAGGGATAGCCTGATGTCTTAACTGAGTTGTCGTTTTCATTTCAAGGATTTGTATTAATCATTGAAAAAACTTACATGACAACATTTGCAATAATATTTAAACAAGCTTATTTCATATGATCTAAAATTACAAAGGATTGTGCTGTTTAGACTGTTTAGATGAACTGTCTTTCTGAAGCATGCTAAACTTAGAGTGATTTGTATTTAACATTAACCAAATGAACAAGGCTTACAGATGGATGCCAAGATTCTCCGACTTTTGTAAGAAATTTGCTTCTATCTCAACAGTGTGTGGAAAGCCTGTGCTTCCATATGTTTTCAGTGAAATTACCTCAGTGCTATTTTTCAGTCTCTAAATTTTCCAGCAAGAGATGGCTGTTGAAAAACGTTAAAGGAGCAGAAATACTCTTGACATTATTCCAAGGGCTGGGACAAGGGAGGTATAGCCCCTGTACTAGTAGAGCCTGCTGGCCAGCAGTGTGGTTGAGTCAGGAGTGAGCTGTTAGCTTTGCCATCTCCTGGGACATGGGAATCCAACATGACACTCCTGACTGTTTATCAGCCCAATTCTTCAGTGAATCTGAATCTGATCAGAGCAAAACAGAATGGGGAAACCCTTTGACATCACCAACTTTCAGCTGCAGAATGAATAGCTGAAAAATGAATCTGAAGTTCTTACCATCACCTCACCCACTCCCTAATGTGCGATTTGGTTTTCTGATTGACTTTTCCACTTTCCATCCTGCACTTTTATTTTTCATTTAATACGAAACTTACATAGTGGCCACAAAACCGGAATGTTTTGCACAGTTCAAGTCTGTGACTGAAAGGACAAGCTAAAGATCAATGTTTTAATATTTAAGTTCTCCAGGTGTTGCATGGCTAATGCCGTATACTGTACTGGTGGTCTTTAGAAGCTCGGCTGCAACTGACAGAAAGAATCAGTAACAAGCTGCAATTTTAACTCTTCTGCTTTCCACTGTGCTTGAGATAATCCTTGTTTTCAAAAGTCTTTCCAGTTTGCACCACTGTTGGAAGTACAACATTATTAAAAACACACCATAATCCGAACTGCAGCATTAGCAGAACTATCTAGAATGATGGTCAAAAAGAGGATTCTCTCAACTGAATAATTTATGTAAGTAACCAGAAAACAGATAAGAAAAATAGTTAAGAGGAAAGCCTTATATATATATATAAAGCCTTATATATATATAAACTTCCAGTTTCATGTATAATTGCCTTAAGCGTTTCCTTCTTTTTCCATGTGTTTATGAAAAGTTTTACATGATTTTTTTGGGTGGTTGCTATAAAAGCGAGTGATAATTGATTATGAAGGATGGGTCACATTTATCTGACTTTGTACAAGCCTGGTTGTTTCTCCCTCACACAACTGGAGGGAGTTATGTCAATCGTGCAAGTGTAAGTACTGTCACCTGATGAGTGGGGATCCTGTCTCACGATCTGACATTGTCCAGTTGCACAGAGCACAGTCACCCATTTGGGCTGCTTGCCCGTCAGCTGGGGCATCACAGGCGTTTTGCTTGTGCGAGAAAACATATGTCCTTTTTGAAAACGTGACAAGGGACGTACAGTGTCTCTAAGCGTCCAAAGGTCCCCCTCTGTGCACTATTACACCAGTGCACACACAGTTTATAACAACTCCTCTGTTGCTGGGGTGAGATGGTCCTTTATTAGCCTGCCTTACTCTTAACTTACGCCTTGACTTCAGTGTCAACTGCAACTGTTTACTCTGGCTGAATGTGCTCTCCACAGATTACCGCATTCATGTAAAATCTAGTAGTTTTACATATCCACCAAGTGACATATGAACAAAAAACACAGTAAATTTGCCATCTCTGCTTCCCAGTGAAACTTGAAACTTGTCGGCAGTGAAAGTGGGCACAGCTCCTGTTTAGAATTACCATCCAAATTTCACCTTTCTGACATGCAAAGGCTGATATTTTCTGAGACTCTAGAGGAGATCCGAACCGCCATCCACTACACTTTTCCTAGGATCTGTAAAAAATTTAGTAACTCTTCAGCACAGGACTGCTGCTCAGCCAAGTGGGGTGGCACAGGTCTCTAGTCTCCCACTCAGCAGGAGCTGGAAAAGAAATGGCTTTGCTGTCTCCTAAACACTTTTTTCTTAAGATTTAAATTTTTGCCCTAATCTTGAATCAAGATGAAAAGTTCACTTTTCACCATCACTCTAGAAAACCAACAATATGGTTTAATTGAAATATTTTCTGTTGATAATTTTAAAAAATTTTATTTCAGTTTCAGTGTTTATCCTTAGAAAAACACCCAAGAAACAGAAATTGCATTATTTAAACTATGTAAGTGGGGTGCTTCTGACTATTTCAAATCTTTTCTAATGCAAGCACATGCAGAGTTGAGAGATTTGTCCAGTTTGACCCTGTTCTGCAAACAATTCCAGTGAACAGATGCTTCTGGTAAAAACAATTCATTAAAAAAATTCCCCAAACCTCTAATGTACATCACAGAAAACAGACACTGATCACTTAGTTATAAAAACCTGGCAAGCAATCGTCTTTTGCTTTTTTTTCAGAAGCTTCAGCTTCCACAACTGCTCAGTTTTACAAAAAGCGGTTGTGCACATCTAGTTCTACCCTCAAACTTCTAAACACTTCTGGCTTTCCTCACTCTTTGTTTACCTTTTCTCTCTGATGCAGCCCCAGCATCTGAAGGAACTGGAGCATTAGAGATAGTTGAGACCATAGAGAAAATCACAGAATCAACGCATAAAGCTACAGGCAGTTTTAGCAATCGCTGCATTTGAAGGGCTGTTTCTGACATACCTGTGGGGACTTGTGAGAGCGCCAGCTGTACTGGTGACTGTGGAGACTAGCCAGCAAAATATTTTCATCAGTATCCACCTGGCCAAACCGCAGTGTCTCTTGTGTGTCATTACAGATCACAAAATGGCTGAAGACCAACTCCTCTGCTTCAGGGCACTGGTTCTGAAAGGAAAGGGATATGAAAGCCAGTAAGCACCAGATTAATTGCAAGACATTTGGCAGCTGTCTGCCCAGTGGTGACTGTTACAACACAGAAATGCCTCAGGATCTCTTGCCATTAGCTTTGGTCTCATAGTACTCTACTCTCTGCAAAAACTAGCGTTTGGGTTGACAAAATATATCCCAAGACTTTACATATTTTACTTTATGTTTCTGTAATGCAAACCTTAAAGATTTAAAACTACAATAAAACCTAGATTTCCTAACTTATGTGAAAGACTTAAATGAAATTAAATTCAGTTGGAAATGACACGTCACACGGGGCAGACAGGGCACTACAGGCTGAGCAGAAAGGCATGAAGAGGTTTCTCCATGCTTGACAACTGATCTCTCAGGCCAACGGGCTGCACTTCCTCTTCCCCAGCTGCTTCTCCTACTTTGAAATGTTGCTGGGGGTCAGCAGCGGAAGATTCTCTCTCTCTCCGGATACCGCAACACTTAAATAATGAAATAAAAAGTAGGAGACATAGGAAGAGTATTTTCATAGCTCCAGGAGGCCAGCTTGAAATGTATCATGCAATTTGACATTCCAATAGGAAAAAAACAAAAACTATAATGGGTTTTAAAAGTATTTCAGATTTTACAATACTTTTTCTCCTGCCTGCAGCATCCTTCCATCCTTCCCTTTCTGCTTTTCATCTGGCTGCTTGTCACTCTGTTGACACAATGAGACTATATGATAGTCATAAAAATTACCAGAGCTACAGGTCTTCCGCCCCTGAAGGCACGAACTATAATCCCCTATACGGTAGAGGTCAAAGTGTGACTGACAATTTGATTTGGAGATCATCTCTCATATATTTCTGTACTAGTCACTACTGGGCTGGCACCTTCCTATCTAGTAACCATACCAATCACTCCAAGAAAGCAACATTTGGATAGTCTTCATGCAATTTAATGGGTATAACACAAAGAATTCATCTTCTTACGCTTTTCGTTACCTCTTTTTGACCCATCTTTCCTAGCACACACTTCTGACAATGCTTTATTGTTGGTTCGTTCCCTTCTCTCCACAATATAGCCCAGCTGCTCTTTTCTCATCCTTTCTTCCCATGACGTTTTCGCTAACTTATGGGACCTCCATGGTCTTTGAGAGCTGATTCCGTTTCCCCTCCTTGCTCTCTCAGTGGACCTTTTAAACGGACATAATGAAGCTAGTACTGCCTCTGTCTATGATCATATGGGTCTCTAGTTCTTTGATAACAATGTGCCTGGAAGCCTGCAGAAATTCAGAGATCAAACAAGTGAGAGAGAAAAAATTTTCCTCATAGATTCCTATGGATCTTTAGCTATCCATGTTTAGTACATTCCTTGTAGCACACTGCTGGGTGCTACACATGGAACAGATTTTCTCAAAAGTGAAGGGTGCAAGGTATGTCCAATTTAGCATCCTTGAACACATGTTCACTACTGTTATTAACTTCAGAAGAACCTAAGGTCCAGGTTGTGATTTCTTTTGTGACTGAATGTTAGAATGGTTGGCTTGCAAAATGGTTGGTGTTTGTGCACAAAATTATTCACCCTAGGAGTATTTAAGAATGAGAATACTTAGATTAAGGCCTCTCTCCAAATCTCATGAATTCTGCATAAGATCAGGTATCTTCTGTGAAACAAGAATCAGGTGAGCATAACCAAAATCTCACTTTTTCAAAGCAGTAAAACTCATCGCAGAGCACGATGTCTGTATCGCCATTCAGTAGCAGGTCTGGGTATGCTGAAGGCTGATATTACAGTGCCACTTCGGAGTGCGGAGTTTACTTTGGCATTTTCTAGTGGCGGATCTATGACTTTATCCTGTCAAGCTGCCATACCCACATACCCATAAGTCTACCACAAATATATATATTTCCTATTACAGCTTTGCAGAATGTTCTTTTTAAAAGGGAGGATTTACTATCCATAGAGGTCAGCACGTTGTTGTAGTCAAACCTAGATATTATCCCAGGGGACTTTAAGAAAATTTTTTACTCCACTACATTTTCTTGCTGATTACACACAGACTGGAAGAACAACACTAGACGATGATGAACTTCCTTCTTTTCATCTGACTATTACTGTCAAACTAAGTTAACACGGACTGTAGGTTCTTGCATTTTCTGAAGGGAAAAGGGAATCTAGCAAGCCTCAATTTTTTGTCTTGAGGTTTTGGCATGCATAGAACTCCTAAATTGTACTGGGGGAATATTATCCCATCAGGGATTATTAACAGACTTGCACATATTTTGGTGCTGATGAATGACTGCCATCAATCATTAGTCTTAAATGCTAGATTTGCTACTAGAATCCACTGCTTTTAATGGCAATGCTTCTCAGAGTCAAGCAAAATAGGTATTTTAAGCTCAATTTTATTACAGTTCCAAAGTTTTAACCAAGGCAACACCAAGATTTGCATAACTGGGAGTCACTCCATGCTGCCAGGCTTAAGAGAGAGCTACTGATGCCTCAAGTCTTGATAATAAAAGCTGACTAAAGGATCATCAAGGGAGCTTGGAGATGCTTTAGATTAGTATGGCAGCTACACACTGTACAGACAAGGTTCTAGGCAACTCTTATTCTCCTTGAAGTAAATGCAGGAGATTTTTCCCAGAGTACCAGCCATGCTTCTTGATCCCTGGGGATCTGCAGCAGCTCTCTGCACTCATCACAGAAAACTGGATCCCAAATTCGCTGCTGAAGTCTGACATTATAAGCTTGTAGGGTAGGCAGAAACGGACAAAAAAAAATATCAGCAAAAGGATGGAGTGAGGAAATCTTGATTGATAAAAGAGAGTGTAAGGAAACAAGACATAATAAAATCAAACATAACTGGGCCATTGCTATTGCAACGATGATGAAGGGCTAATTATGACTGCAGGAGCCGAAAACACCTAGGTGTGGATTAGGAAAAAAATTTCCTCTCTGAATTAATTAAAACAGCAAATCAAAAGAATCAGCAAAAGATCAGCAGCCTGAATCAGATACAGATTAGGGTCAGTTCCTGGGGGACAATTTCCTGCCCCTCTTTAGATCATTTTTCAGCTGTTCTTTTCTCTCAGAAAGGCCTGGAAAGTGTCTCTCCTTTATTGGGCTTTCAAATATTTTGTGAATTCTATTCAGAGAAGGGAAAAATATTGCCCATAATACTAGTCACCAGGCTTTCCCTGTCTCAGGACTTTCTGCTCACGTCTTAGCTCACAGCTATATCAAAGCATTTCTGGATCTGGAAAAGAAAACCATAAAAACCTAGGCCTCTTTATATGCACAAAGTTATTTTCTGTGTGCTTCACAAGCTACTGAAGACTTGTGCAAGCCTTCTCGCTCTCACACACACACATACACACACTCTCTCTCTAGTACCTAGTAATGTTTTTTGGACAGAAAATCTTCAGCAATTTCTCTCCCTCAAAGTTCCTCTAAGAGAAAAAAAACATTTTCCTTCTGATTGTTTAAACTTTATTCTCATGGCAGTATCCTGCCATTATCAGCCAGAATGTTAAATTGAAGCTACACGTAAATTTTCTGTACCCTTTTCCTTTGTTCTTTGTCCTTGTGGTGGAAAGATGGGGAAACCACTGTGATCACAGATGTCATTTTGACTGATCCCAGCTCATTAAGAAAACTTATGCAACTGCCAACAGAAAGGTTAAGCACCACACAGACCTCGAGGAAAAGAAGTTCTAACGGTTTAAAACAGGTTTAAAACAGGAGCTTTTATAACTTCTAAGGGGCTTAGGAAAACATTTACAGTGTGAGACCACAAAAGAATAGTTTTTTTTCCCAGGAATACTCACTCAGTACCATACCTGGGGAGCTATTTTCTCAGCTGACCCTGCTTCTCTAGATATCACAAAGCATTAATGCTATAAAACAATTTGCGAAGGCTTAAATGATCAAGTAAAGGGGAAAAAACCAAACAGTCCCATTCTTGTATATTCACAGGAGACACGCATTTTCCATCTCACTTGATATTCTGTATGTTATATTAAATAATAAAACTAAATTAATAACAATCTTGAAGTTCCCTGCCCAGTTATTTGGTTATTAAAGCCATTACTTCAGTTTTGCATTTAGATGTGCATTAGCCTGTTACTACTTGTATTTAAACAGAGATTTCAGATTAGACAGTGAAATATATCAAAAGGGGAAACGATTTTTAAAAAGTGCTAATCCTCTCAGATTTTCAGCATGTGATTTAGAAGTAGAAAGCAAGTGGTATGCCTGGTGTTTTGTAGGCTTAATCTACTTTCAAAATGTTCATCATTACATAAACAAAAAAAAAAAAAAAAAAAAAAAAAAAAATCAGTCCATATCTAGGAAACAAAGACACTGCCAGAGGCTTCTGTTAATCCTGAACTCTTGACCTAAAGGTGCAGGGCCAAATTGTTTCATGCTTTATCTGTCTGTCCACTGACTACAACATCACTTATTTCAGATTTTAATCCAGTAAAAAAATATGCAGAGAATTCAAATAACCTTTCCTGCTTATTAAATTCATGCTCCTAGTTGGCAGCATTTATATTATACTTTGTGTGAACAGCAAACATCAAACAACGCTTACCATTGGGAAATTCATTCTCTCCCTGTGCAGTGTGTGCCACCTCTCCTCCCCACAGTCTGAAGGTAAAGCCACATACAAAACATCTTGGTAACAATTAATGTAATAAGCTGTTTTGAACCCACTTGTGTGTTAACGGTTCCCTAATTTCAAAGCGGTGCAAGTTTTTAATCTTGAATACTCAGGGCTAGATACCCACATCAGAACATGGTGGCAAGTACCCTTGACATGAGAGGAAACAAGAAAATTACAGCAACAATTACAGAAGTATATCCTCCTGTGGCTCATGTTAACATTGCCAAATCCATGTATAAATCAGTACCAACTATTCATAGAATGTACCTGTCAGCAATATACTGTGCGACATATGGCTCTACTTAATCAAATATACAATTCCATTTTTTCAACTCAGAATATTCCTTCAAGGCACAGAGTAGTCAGTCAGTCATTCACACTGTGATGTGGTTTAAAACATTTAAATATTTATGCACCATATTTTATTTATATGTATAGCTATGTCTGAAAGATCTTTTTTTTTCCCATCCTAAGAGGAAACTGACCTTTCTGAAGGCCATTTTGCAGTAGTTGCCACACATGTCTTAGATGAGGGACTAGTACTGAGTCAGAAATATTTTGGGTTTAAACAGCCTACCAAGGACTCCCTTATACTTTATATGTTTGTTTTTTATTAAAAGCATTGTTCAAAATATGACAAAAAACAGAAATCGGAGCTACAAAGATTTTTGTTCACATTGATATTTGAGCCAGCTGTAAAGATTTAAATCACACTAGATCTTGTTTTATGAATGTCCTTTTGCAACAAGAAAACCATGGAATGCCCTTAAAAAAGATTTTTTTTTTTATATAAAACAGATGTTTTACCCTTTTTTGGGGGCTTTGTTATTGTAGTGCCATGATAGGTAATTAATTCCCAGGCTCCATATAGGTCTTCAGGCAGATGAGGAGAATGATTTGATTTCAAGGCTACAGTAGAGAAAGGGAATTACAGGCCTTGGAGGGGTCATTGCAGTCCCTTACGCTGGGACTGGCTTCAGCCATTAATGCTGCTTGCACAGAATGTAATGTGAAACTAGTGTTGAACTTCAATAAGGGTAGAAGTAGTAGCTGGAAACAATATGCTCTACGGCTCAGACTGAGCTGTGCTTACATATCATGCATCGCTCACCTTTTCATAAATTAACCCAAGTTAATGTAGCAGTTCTGGCTACATTTACCTTTACATACAGCATTCATTGTCTCCTAATTTTCATCACGATCATGTAATCAATGTTTATTAGAAAAAAACACTTTAGTGTAAATTGAAGATTCTACACCTTGGAATATTTTTAATGAATGCAATCAGTATTCTAATTTGCTACTAAATTAATCACAATAGCTACATCTTTTCTCACTATTTTATCTGCATACCTGCTGCCAAGCTTGAATTGCTGTATTTAGAGAATGAAGCGCATATTGGCCAAAGTTGATGAAAATCGGGTCCACCATTATTGTACAGTCCAATACTCTTCCTACTGTGCTGCTGGAAATAGCAATCTGCCCCCAGATTTTGAAAGGTTTCACAACACTCTGCATAGTCACGTTTCGGCACTCCAGAAGTTTACAGTCGGCTTGAGTTGAAAACTGTATCTCCTGGAACATAGACTCATCGCTCCACTGACGAAGATATACGTGAGGCTCATCAAAGGAAATTATCATGTATTCTAGTTCAGATGGCATGTTCTTATCAGATAAAAATGGCTGAAGAAACTTTGGTGGCACTGAAATATAAAAGAACAAAAAGGACTAGAACATCACCATTGCCACATTCTCTATGTTTTCGTAAATTGTGTTTTAACTGCTTGTACATATGATGAAAACAAGTAAAATTCATAAGAGTTGACATTTCTGAAATCTGAAATTAATCCTGTTCACACTGTTTATTAGATGTAAAAAAGAACTGTAATTAACAGCAGCTGCAAACAAAAAAAAAAAACCTCTGCAAACCAAAATCTTTTCATGGTAAATAGACGAGTCAGCCAAACTGCTTTAACTACACACTGCACAATACTTCAGATTGCCACCTATTTGGAACAGAGACCATATTTCTGTGAGAATTTTTGCTATAGTAGATGTATATGATATTTCACACATAGCACATTATGAATACAATAAAAATTAGAAATATAATATTTGCTGACATGTGACTGTGCAGGCTAACAGGCTCCAGAATGAAAATTGTCTTTGCTGCAATTACAGAGAGTTCAAGACCACAAACCCACTGAGATGCGACATATTATCCCATAATACCAGAAATTAAACAAAACAGTATCCCGAGACTAAAGCACGAGAAATATATCATAAAAGAGATTTTATCGCATTCACTGAAGTCTCAGTCCTGCAAAGTGCCGAGCACTGTGGCAGGAGACACTGCAAAGCATGTACACCACTTGTGTAACCTTAAGCATGCAAGTATTTCCATTGATGTTATTATTTATGTTGCTGGAACTACTCACATGCTTAAAATTAGCATACGCTCAGATTTGGAACCAAAACACTCATCACTTTCCAGGATCAAGCCCTATTATGCTACAAAAGCATAATGGATACAATAAGTTTTGTGCTCCCTTCGCGTATAACACAGCACAATGGAGCCCCAAAACTTAAGGCCTTTAGGTGCTATAACACAAACAACAGCAGCATCAGCATAAACTCAGTCGCTGTTGAAAAATGAAACAGCTGGGTTTCATTTGAATATGATTTCTGCTTTTTCCAGTATGTGTAATTTTAAAGATCGAGCATCTGGAATTGGAGTGTAATAGTGAGGAAGATTATGTACTGATAGAGGTAGCCGATAGACAAGAAATTATTTGCTAGACATCAAGTGTCAGTCTTGGTATGATTTGATAATGAATATACTATAATACTTGTAGAAACACAAAAACTACTCACGAAGCTAGCTGTCCCTGTCAAAATTATCCAAAATATTTGCTCATCTTCCATGGAAAGCATTCCTGGCATTTGAAAATCAGACAATAATCTAAAGATCTCTTGGAATGTATTTGCCATTAATGCAATGACAGAGAGCACTGAACAAAACCAGATGTAGCTCCAAAAGTGATCTTAATTGAAATAACAGTTAAATCTGCAGTTCTCAGAGCTCTTCCAAGGAATTCTTACTAAGGGAGTTACAAAATCTTCAAATATTTTAATAGTACTGTTAATATGCTGGAAAATTTAAAAGATCAAATTCATTCACTAAGATGGCTCTAAACTGAAGTGGCACCTGCTGTCACTAATCAGAGCACAGAAACCGGACAGCTTCTACAGTTACCCATTCCAGAGGGAGGAAGGGGGCCGATCAGCCAGCCCCACCGCCTACCGCATGTACTGTCTCAGTGCACAGAAATCATCAGTTTTACCCTGAAGTCTGTACCACCGGTAGCCGATGGTGGTAATTTATTTCAAGAATGCCCATTTGAACAAGGAAATGAGGACTACAGACAACAAAACTGCAATTAAACAGCACGTATGAACTATATGCTTTTATTATTCCACATAAAGGAGTACATACCTGTGCCTAGTTGATCTAGATGATGGCAGAGGTGGACTTCCAAATAAGTAAATTGGACCGACACACTCAGTGATGGCACAAACCAAGGAGTAAAACAGGAGTCAACCCTGGTACAGGCTGCTAATGCCGTGGGGGTTACAAGCTGATCGCACGCACTTTGTGAGCCAGATTCGCTGTCCGAGCTGCGGAAGGTAGATAACAAAGTGGTAGTTCAGCACTTCCAGGATTTTATTGTTTGACATTAAGATGTGACCATGTGCCATGTTGGTTTTCTGACACAGCCAATGTCATCGTTGTAACTGCTAATATTACTGTATATACTTTTTCCCAAGGAGAACATAGGAGACAAGATTGCAATCCAACAACACTTTTATCACATTACACTTTCAATTTAAAAACTGAAACACTTGAACCACAGATGTGAAGCATATTTACAGAAAATTAAAAAAAAAAAACCCACAAAGAAAAACTAGGTATCTTCAATCATTGAAATAGCTAATAGGGTATATTACCATCATGAAAGCTTTAAGAATGAGCTGAAGGTTAATCTGGTTGAGTAAATTTTTTTTTTCATTTTATTTTAAGGAAACTAACTCACAAACATCAAACTACTTCTAAACATAAACCCTATCCTTGTAAGCTTTCTTTCCTTCGTCCTTCTCATTCTATGGTCATCACTTAAAAAGAATCCCTGAGTGTTATAAGCTCAGACTGGAGCCTTTTACTAGCACCCATTACAACATATTAACTATATATTTAAAATGCCACCCCACCGATTTTTTTTTTTTGATGCCATGAATTTCTAAGCTTTATCTTTCAGTCTCTTGAGAGAAACTAACACTAAATCACAATTCTATAGGTTGCTAAGACACCACTGAAATACAAATAAACTTTCTAATTTAAGCCAAATCTATCCTTAATGTTCCTTTTCTCACTCCCTTTGCAGTTTGGCACTAAAGAGTTTTACTTTAAAAGCACAGACTTGATTCAAGACGACCAAGTCCACGCCTTCAGTTCAATCCTGCTTTTATTTTTAAAATAAAATTTAACGCAGGATTAACTAAGGCCAACTTACTACTTACGCCAGAAAGTAATTAGCTGTCATAAAGCACCTTGAATAGATTTTCATTGACATTTTGAAGATACTTTAAATTCAAACACAAGTTCAAATTCGAACATTGGCTTTCAAAGCAACATGACTTATGCTTTTTGGACCAATTTTTTTCATCAGTCCATGTGTGTTATCACAAAATTATGCACAAATACAGTAGGTACTCCAAATGTTCAGCTGCAAACATGTAGAATTCCATGGATAGGTAAATTTATCAGTATTATTTTCTGTTACGGTAACTAACTAGTATGGTATTTATTTTTGGAGCTTAAATCCAACTTTAGACATGTGGGCATAAATCAAAATACTTGTGTAGCAGTAAAGTCCAACTAAAATTAGCTAATTATCAAAGAATCAAGACAGGATATCAATAATGGATTAGGTCAGTGAAGGATGAAAGACAGATCACTTAATCAGATTTTTAGCTGCTTTCCTGTGCTTCTCTACCTCTTCAAACTGCCTGTTTACATTTCAAAAACAGTCTTGTAGGCATTTTGAGAACTGGCACCTTTGGAAAGAAAATTATTCTTTCTGTTCACATGATAAAACATCTATGGGAATGGACTAGAGTAGAGAAATGGGATGATTTTCTTTGTTCTGCCATGGATATGCCTTCGATCGTTGGAACAGAGCACGTAGGCAAATCCAAAAGCCACCAAAATTCATATACTGATTTAGACTATTAAATACTTTTGAATTTGTAAAACATGTTAGTTCTCTTAGAATAACTGTCAATATTTTAAGATTTTTGTGCTCACTGCATTTTGATTAAAAACAGAAGTTCAGGGACATATGGTATGAAAACAGAAAAAGGGTAGAGTGATGCAAATATGAGGAACTTGAAAAAGATAATTACACGTTGATATTCTGAATTAAGATTTAATTTGCACAAACAGCTATAAAACTAACTACAGTAAAAAGGAAGGACATTTATTTCTGAAATTTGAAGTTTACTCTGAAATTATAAATTTCTTTTCCTTGGAAACTTATTCCTTGGGTCACCTATCAGTGACT
Source organism: Tetrax tetrax (assembly GCA_009806455.1). Lineage (NCBI taxonomy): Eukaryota > Metazoa > Chordata > Aves > Otidiformes > Otididae > Tetrax > Tetrax tetrax. The sequence continues at coordinate 549,105 of WHYT01017916.1, read as the reverse complement.
CAGCATTATTATTTCCTCAGATATGTATTTTTGGAGATGGATATTTTCATAAAATAAAAAAACCAAACAAAACCCTCCAAATTGTTATTCAGTGTAATTTTAAATATCAGCTTTTTTTTTTTTTTTTTTTTCGAGCACTTGAATGTGATGGGGACTTTGTAATTTCTCAATCATAACCACAATGACTACAGAGTAACATGACAGGCTCGATGCAGGAGGAAACGTGGCAGGAGCGTCACACCAGGGTAATCATTTAAAGCATTTAGCCATACTTAGCTCTGATTTTTCTGCCCCATAAGCAGCAGACCAAGCAGAGGGAATATTATGGAAGTCAAGATGTCGGGAACAAAAAGATTAAAAATGGCTTTTTGTTTCCTCATGAAGAGTCACCTTAGAAACCAAAAAGGCCCATCACTGAAACAAGTCCCTAACAAACTTCAGAGTCCAACTATATGCTTAAAAAACTAATTAGAGAGAAACAGCAAACGAGGGTGGGACAATGTTGCTCCCTGGGTCAGAACTGGCCTTGCATCCCCTCCTGTGCTAGGGAGGGACAAGCATTGGCAGTGGAGGATGGAGAGGAGCAGGACAATGTGGGCTAAACCACAATTTAGAAGGGAAAGTCACTCTACAGAGAGAAGATTGCCTTCTAGAAATCTTCCAAAGAAATGCAATGAGGATTCTTTCATTATTGTTTTCCTGTCTGACCAGACTTTGTTCAAGTGTTATCGTTTTATCTGTGAAGGGGTCCATTTGATTTTTACTCAACCAGAAATCACATCCGGAATTATAGCCCCCATGTTGTTAAGAAAATAAAAAATACAGTAACAGTGTAAACCAGTTACAGTACAAAATATACTAAGAGTAACATCCAAATTACTGTGGTACTGCCTTAAAAAAGAACTGTCAGAAGAGATCATAATATTGAGTGAACGGCTTTTAAAGGAGGACTATAGTTCTTACAATCACTACCATGATCTTCTGATTTTAAATTAAATCCCATTTAAACTTTTTGCCTAGGTAGACTTCTATCAGACTGTTAGCACTGCTACTTTCTCCTTTTACCTTGCACAGAAATCAAAGACAGAGTCCTTCATCACATGCTGTGCACAAACAGAAAACAATGCAGTGTTAGCTGACACCCCAGGAAACTTCCTATTAAGTCTTGGTGAACAATAGTAGGAGCATTAATATCACAGGGGTTGATCTGATTGCGAAATCAAAATTTGTGCATCAAATTAATACAGGATCAAAAAATCCCACATTCTCTTGACTGCTTTGGAGCTACAAATACAGGATGGACTGTCCACAACTTTTCAGCTGGGGAGAAAAGGAATAACTAACTTCTACTGTTCCGTGTTTGGCACAACATGGTGACGGATGGGTGTAGCAAAACCAGAGGAAATTCTAAATAAAATTGACATGACTTTAATACTCATTTTTTAAAAAAGTGCTGTGAAATATAACAATTTTCAAAATGGTAAATATCTACATTCAAATTCATTATATATTATAAAGTATGGTAGCTTCACATCAGGCAAAGAAGTTCAACTTAAATATATGGTAACTGGGAACAATGACTTAACAGTGACCTGCATTATTCTTGTTATTTTAAGAGTGGAATATTTAAACCAAAACTGCCATTTGTGATGAAACCGCCACATGGGAAAATATCCACTGGGAAGAAGAAAGAGACCACTTAACTCATTTAATTTATGACTCAAATGCTGGTCTGAACCCACATTGTTAGAGGTCAAAATCTAGTACACCATCTATTTTCAACAAAAGCTAAAAAAATTAGCAAGAAACATGATAATGATTCCTCACTTTGATTTTTAAAAAGTAGCAATTTAAGGCTTATTTAAAAGTTTTTGTACTTGTTTCATGGTTTGTATCTTAAGGAATTTTCAATTACTCTTTTACATTAGTATGTCAGTAATTATAAAAACACTGTTTACATTACACAAAAGATGCACAAATATATAAAACATCTTGTTATGTGACCTATCTAAACAGAATGACAAACCCTTCCCAACCAGACCAGGGAGGGGCTTTAGTGTCTCACCACCTAAACAGAGTTTTAAATAAAAGTAATTTTGATTATAATTTGCTAGTCTTGCAACATGAAAATGCAACCTATAAAAATAATTTATTCTATGATAATTTCCTTTTAATCCTCTCTTTTAAGGTCTTCCATAAACAGTCATTTATGCCATATATGATTCCTTCCATAAACACTATATGAAATCCCCAAGGGGATGCTAAATTATTTCACTTAGGACTTCAGATTTGTTAATTCATTGAATAAACATTCATAAACCTTCATTCAAAGCTTATTAATTCATTGGATAATGAATGGTCTACAAAATTCTTAAAAATAACATACACATATAAACTATGTCCTTAACCAGATAGCTCCTTGATTTTACACTTCTAATTACTTCCTGAACAATCTCAGAAAGAGCTTGCATACCACAGGATTTGGATAATGAAATCTTCATATATTCCTATTTTCATTGCTGGTTGATATACTTCAGCCTGCCAGCTACTCCTTAGCATATCATCTGGATCCACATCTTCTCACAAACCTTGTTGTTTTCTTGTCACGTGAGCCATATAAGTTTTATACTTTATAACTGATGTTGGGAACCGGTAATAAAGTACTTAAAACACAAGGTATCAGCTCTCTGGTATTAATAATTAGCATATCATAGAGGTTACCACAAAAAAACCCCAAACCCTGCAGAACTTGAAGGAAAAAATATTATCACTGTGCAGCAGCTGTATGCATATGGTAGCTGTTAGAGTCTGACCCAAAATACAAGATCAAACTAAGAAAATAAACTTCAACAAGACTAAGCATTTTTATACTTTATAATTAATAGTGAATTACATTTGCTAATCAATCACACAGTTACAGCATGTCAATGCTCTAATGACAAATAACCATGAGTCTCCAGGAAAACCGAGACTCAACTTTGATAGTCTTAACTTCTTGCTCTCATTCACAGATACCCTCAGCCTTGAAGTTCCTGATCTAATACTCAGCACTGGCTTTAAGCACAGCTCCTTGTGGCTCTTCTCAACATTTGTGTTAAACGTTTGCCTTAGGAACAAGCCTAACAACAAAATTTACCATGACATGTGGCAGTCTTTCTCTCAAAACCAAAAAAGTCTGAGATGTTTTTGTCAAGTAAAATCCAGAATACATTTTAGGGTGCTTGGTCACAAGAAATATGTTTGTTTGATGAAGATAGAGCTATAGTTTTAGCAAAGTTACTACCAACGTGGACTTCCTATGCTACTAGGGGTGTAGAAAGGCTGGCCGCCTCTGCAGGGCCACAGTATCCGTCACCACCTCCTAAACAATGCTTCCCTTTAACAGAACACAATCCTTTAGGGCTTAACCATCACCTTAAACTTGTTCTGTAGCTGTAACTATGCATTTCAGTGCTTGTGAAATGTCTCAGAACCTCCAGATCAGTGATATGTGACTGGCATGATTTGCTCTATCTCCAAGAAAGAGATAGTGTGCCTCAAACACCAGAGGCCAAAGCCTCCTCTGTGAGGAACAGCTGCTCTTTTTTTGACCTGCTAAGTTTCTCTGAGAAGGATCACTCCAGGCTGGTCAGGACTACTTCTTCCACACCAGTCCTTCCTGCAGTCATCCTTAAGAAAGCTTGCAGCACAGCCTTGTTTGAAGCTAGTATAAAGAGAGATCAGTTTGAATTTCTATCTGAACCTGCATCTGAGGCATGGAATATAATATTTTCTCTTCTCTGATTGAAATCGGAGCTTTTCCTCATTTATTCCTCAGGTTTCCGGCTTCTGGATGGAGTTCACCCTAACCTACACAAATCTTTAACTTTCTAGTCTACTGTTAGTTCATGGAGGTGTAAACTACATCACTTAAAACTATTATAAATTCCTGAGGCCACAAAAAGTATCACAACTAGTGACTGCAGTCTCCATGTATGTGCCTAAGGAGCTGGAATTTGTAACACCTTCCCTTGACCTTCCTCTTTCTTCTGTTTATTGACCTCCAAACGCTTCAGTAGTGTGGTGCATGGGTTTTTTTCTGCCTTCTTTCCTTTTCTGCTGTCATTATTCAGAGAACTGCTAATGATTCAGTTTAACTCCTGTTCTTTCAGTTGCAGTTTCTGCTTTGGTTCTATATGCGTACACACACCATCCGGAGGACGTAGTGCTTCTAGTATCATTGCTACAGGCAGAGCTACTGTCTTGCCTGGAGTCCTGGTACCTCAAGGTCATAAAGGTATTTCTACCCCATTGCAACCTGACAGCCTGATACCACTGAGGATCGTCACTATTGTGGAGCAGGCTTGCAGCCTCCCAGCTGAAAACTCAGGTGTTCAGACCTTCTAGGCAGGTGAATTCATGTTGTGCTGTAAAACATTACAGATATTAAACACAGTCCAAATGGCTTTTTTTTTTTTTTAAAAAAAAAAATTATTTGTACTTAGTTTTAACCCTAGCCTCTTTCTGAACGATTAGCTTATCAAAGCTCCCTGAATGAAACATTGCATATAGTGATGAACCCTGTTTGAGCAGGATACAATAAACATGATTACAGTGTCAAATGCCTTGATGAAAAAAAAATCTACTAAATTTCACTACTGCATTTTCAGTTCCCACCGAGTTCACATTTCTGTGGTGTTAAGCTGACCAGGAAGGCAATTTTGCCAAGGTCCCACATTCAGAGGAATTAACCTTGTCTAAAACACTTAACTTCTCAATGATGAAAATGCATTCTTTCACAATTAACATCAAGAAATCATTTCCAACCTGATACTATTAATGGAAACCAGATGTTTAATTTTCTTCATTGATTTTGTTTGTCATGTTCGTATTTCATGATTTCTCTGAATTCTGCAGCTTTAGGTACCATATATGCGGATGTTACACACTGATTCAAGCATATGTTCATACACAGGCAGCAACAATCAGCAAACAGCAATGATCCAATAGGGTCTTCTGGGCTTTCCACTCTACCTATAAAATGTTAAGAAGGCTTTTAGCCGTTCCACTGCTGTTTGTGGAGAGAACTTGTACTCATTTCTTCTTAATCTACAAATTAATCAAAATGGAACGAATGCAAATAGAGTGAATATCTGTCGTTGCACATTGTTTTCAGCTGTAAACATAACGAAAAATGGATCTCCAGTGTTTGAAAGTGCCAATTACATTTTTTACTGTTAGCATAGTAAGCAAGCTGTATGAATAATAATGTAGCGCTCCTGAAGTACTAAAGTTTTGTTTAATATATTTAAAATGGACACTTGTCTTACTTTAGTTATTGACTTGAACTGAGGACAGAACAAAGGTGATGTATGGGGAGTGCATGGAAAAAGAATGCTTATTATTATGTTATACAATGGATTGTGCCTCAGCTTTCTTTTGTTAATCAGCTAATGTTGCTGCATTGTGCAGCTAAGAGGTTTCAGGATATGGCCTGTTTGTCTTCACTTTTCAGTAATCTTTGTATTCAGAAAATGGATGAACATGATGCTGCCAGGCTGCTTATAAATCTAAGAGAGAGCTCTTTTTGTGCACACTCCATGCCCTTGCGTGAAGGTGAACTGCAATCTGAAGTTCACTTAAGACCAGCTACTCTTACTGCATATGAAAACAGTATCTTATTTCCTAAGCCTCTTGAGAAAGATCTCTCAAGAGCGTAGCATTAGATTTCTGTTTTCCCCTCCTTTAAAATTACCTTTGATCATCCAAAGCCACGTTCTGACTGCTGTTCAGGACAATCCTCCACAGATCGGAGGCTATGAGCTCTTTCTGATCGTTCACAAGATTGATACTGGGCAGCTGTAGTTCACAGACTTTGCTTTCTGATAGACTGAATTCCCGGAATGCAACAAATGATTTCTGAAGCTCATCCCAGTACTCCAAGCTGCAAGGAATCTGTGACAAAAAGGGAGAAGGTGTAATTACTTTATGCTTGATTGCAAACATAATGGGATTTACTGTACACACTAAAAGTGCAAAACTAACTAAACTAGATACAAGTAAATTTTCACACAGAAAATTAGAATTGTGACTGTACTCAGATGCTGTGCTGTCTTGACTTAAATTAAAATGTTTTTAGAATATCATCGTGGTATAACACTTCAAACTTTCTATTATTAGGTACAGAAATAGCTGCTTGTTCCACAGTGCTCAAAAATAACAAAGACAATTCAACTAATCATTATTTGTATTATGTGGCCAAAAAATCCATCACATGCCACCACATCATGGCATCAAGGACATTCTAATCATGATTAATTTTTTTTTTTGCTTGAACTAGCAAATTAAATTTTGTACATAACAAAATAAAAATTTATTAATTACTCATTTATTATCATATTAAAATGATCAAAGGTGCAGAGCACAATGCTTTGTGGTAGGCCAACACGTGAATAAAGATCCTGGTATAAACAATGAACTACTTGTAATCACATGATCTGTTCTTTCACTGAATATGCTCTTTCAACAGTTGTGTGATTTTGAGAATCCAAACCCAATAAATACATGGTAGCTTCTGCTTAACCACATCCCTAATTTTGAGTCTGTAAATAACCCACTTGGATTATTCCTGGATGCATCACTGAACTAGAGAGAATGTTATTAGAGACATTTCTAAAGATAATAGAAAACAAGTTTTAACAAAAGAATAGAGAGTTGTGTCTTAGGCCTCCTCTTTTTTTTTTTTTTTCTTTTTGGTAATAGCATGAAAATGAACTAGAACATGAATTTAGAACAAATGCAAACTTAGGAAGATATGAAGATTTTAAAATTAA
>WHYT01017916.1:526010-542273 GCA_009806455.1 Tetrax tetrax | reverse complement strand
ATACTTCTCAGCTAAATCATATCCCTCAACACAACATCCAAATGTTTCTTGAACACCCCCATGGTCGGTGACTCCACCACCTCCCTGGGCAGTGCATTCCAGTGCCTGACTACCCTTTCCGAGAAGTAATATTTCCTAATGTCCAGCCTGAATCTCCCCTGGTGCAGCTTGAAACCATTGCTTCACTCACACTGGGATCTGTTCAGAGTTGACGACCAAATGAAGGAAAACAAAAGGAATGATTGCTCAACCCAGACACCTCAGGAAAGAAACAGTTAATAGAGGAAAAGGTCTATAGAAACTATGGGTCAAAACTGAATTGCTCTGTGAAAGTGTAAGGCTAGAAACCCAAACAGAAGAAGACAGGGAGCTTCACGAACAGCCTTGATGCTCATGACAGTTGCTTTTAAAAGCTTGATTTATTACTAAGATGGAGACAGTAACTATCATTACCACGATGGGAGGAGGCTGGGCTTGATGACCCAGGAAACATCTTTCTTGGTTCTGTGTTCCTAACTTTACAACAATGCTGTGCACAACAACAGCAATATGAAATATTACATTATTGTGTTTGTAGCCATATTTCAAAATCACATTATATTTATTCTTTTTGCTCCTAGTGTCACTGTAGAGTTTTAGATTTCTTCAAAACTTCTCTGTTGAATTATTTTAACCTTTAACGCCTGTGGACAAACACTCAAAATTGCAATACCACAGCAATGTTCCTACCCTTCAATTATGGATCTATCCAAGGAATTCCCCTATGTTAACTATGAACACACAAACAGCAACTTCCATCACCTACTATCTTTCATACTACATTGTGCAGTCATTCACACTCACATACTTCTGTTCCAAACCTTCACAGTCTCCACTGTTGATAAAACATTTGATTTTATTTACAATATTGCAATATGTGGCATATTTCCTATTGCATAAAGTCTTGTAGTTATATAATTACAAAAGGATCTGTATCACTTCTGACAAAAGGTTGCAGCCTTTCATGGCTGGACAGGTACTTCTACATACAGCAGTATTTATTTCTGCATATTTTTAAACATCAGTCCTTAAAATACCTTGAGATTTTTAGAAATCTGATTCACTATATTGAATACTTGGTTTGATCTTCTGCTTCCTATTGCCTATCAACACCGAAGTCTTTTTCTTGTCAGTCTTGTTTAGTAACACGTGTGCAACAGCTATCCCATTATTTAGGATATTTATTTATTTTAGATTGCATCTCACAACAATTTTTTTTTTTAATACGCAAATTTCCCTAATGAGAATTTCACAAAATTGGATCAGATCGGCAAGTAGTGGGGATTTTAAAAGAAGCTAAGCAAGGTGATGAATTCTATTCCTCTTCCTATGATTAATGAGCTGGAAGAACAAGTTAAAGAGCACGATAAAGGAATTTCATAAGTGGCACTACAATATGAAAAATGTAAAACTATCAGTAAGGCTAGCAGAAAATAATAGAGAGATTGAAAAGAAAGACTGAAAATAAAGGCAGAGTGAAACATGAAAAAAATCCCAAGTAGATTTCATATATATTTAAAAAAAAAAAAGAAAAAGAAAAAGTAGGTAATTCAAAATTTTCACTCACTCAGTAGGTGGCAGAAATATTGAAACTTATCTTGAGGAAAAGACAGCAAAGTACAATGATCACTTATTACGCCATAAAGAAGTAATAACTTCTCTAGGCTCTGGTATAACCTAACATAGTTCTAGGAACCTTCATGGCAACATCTTAAGTGAATTATGAACAATTTGGAAAGGCACAGGAATGACTGCAGGACTCAGCAGTATGAGTAGCCGGAACGAACATATCACCTAACAATTAAAGCAGGCTGGTAAGCATGTTGAAAAGATTACTCCTCTTTATTTTTGCTCACAATTTTTTTCCTGTGTTGTAATATGTCAAGAAATCTACCAGAGCAAGAAACAGTATGTTTCAAGGTGTCATCTGCACATTAGAAGTAAAAAGTCAAAGACACACTTTATGTGATTGCCTATACAAAATACAGCTTATGCTTTGGGACTGTCCAAACTGTAAGATTTCTACTTTGAAGCCTGCAAAAGACTTAGTTGACTTAGAATCTCTGATTCCTACATATCTAGCTTTATTTTTTCCAGGAGGTTTATTACTAATGCCTAATCTGGATAAGTTTAAGGAAAGATGGTAGCTCTGGGCAATATTAGCTGCCAAAAATAATAGTTGTGAAAGCCTGGAAATGGGCTATAATGCCAGAACTGAGTCATACGCAGTGGGAATAAGTGAATTAGCTGCAACAAAGATTTCCCTATATGTAGGATTAAATATGGTACTTTTACCTTAAAATATGTGAATAAAACCTAAGCTATAATTCAGATAATTGTTACCTCTTAGAAAATGTGACTGCGAGTGCTGCCTCTATAAAACTAAACACTAACTAAGCATATCTAACCACAAACTTCTCTGTTAAACAAGCATGCTTCTTCAACAGACACTACTCCATAGCTTTTTGTTTTCTTTCTCAGCTCTCAAAGACAGTTTTAATTGCAGTTATTTCATTCACCTGTTAAATACAAAGCCATTACTGTACAGCCCCCGTCACTCACGTGGGTATAAAAGTATTATTTAACCGTAGGCTCAGATTTAACCAAGAATCTCCAAGTTCCATTTCGCAAGAAAACCATGTACTGTGGGACAAACGCTTGTTTAGAAGTAGGATTACGGCAATAGAGAGCAAAACAGCAGTCAAATGCTGTTTTTTTTTTTTTTTTTTTCCCAGTAGCATTAACAACAAAGATCAGAAGCAGATGTGAAAAGCTACATGAAAAACAGCCTAAACTCTAAGTACTTATAACAAAAACTGTTAAGATAAACACATTTAAAACAAAGCAGAGAAGCTGAAGGTTCCTCCTTTTTCTCTTTACTGCTTGTGGACTATAGACATGGGAGATCTGAAAATTGTGTGGCACTGTTCTGACAAAGAATGAAAATGGTATATTAGCAAACTCTGATAGGAAGGAAAGCACTTGTTTCTGGATGACAGTTCCAGTCCTGTCCCCTGCAAGTATGGCACACAAAGAACAACTCTGCTGAAATAGTTGCCTTAGAGCAGAAATCTTTTGAATTAGGACAGTGTGGAATCCTGTTCTCTCTGAATCTCTTATTTTGCTGTATTTTAAGAAAAAATTCTTCATATATGTTACACTAACATAGACATTATGAGAATCACCTCTGTGAACATACATCAAGTCTCTACAAAAAGAACCTGTCTCCTTTTGAGCAGAGCTGAAACCTCTACCATATACATTTCACAAAAAAAACCCCAAACTCCAAACAAAAAGAAACTCAAAAACCCTCTTAAAAACCTACATCCCTCAAGTCATTTCCTGCATGCTCGTTAACTTATCAGCAAGAAGCTATTAATAACCAACATGAATTATTCCCACTAACGCACTACAATGTGATAAATAACGTTCTTTTTCTTATTCATCATATATTGTGTCACACATCATCTGTACCAGAAGCATTTAATTCCTATTTGGAAACTAGGGATCAAGAAATGCTACAGAATCTGTTAACGCTATGTTACACATTAATATTTTCATCCATGTGTTGCACATCCTATTGACCACACGGAAACTCCTTATTCCCACTTAAAGTTATGTGCAATAATAAGACACCATGGGAGAGAGACGACTGTTGATCCACATGTGCTTTTTAAAGGCTTTCATGATCACAACATGCTTCTAGATTTTCCTGTGACCCGATGTCATCCTCCCAGCTTTAGACTACTTTGCTAATTTGGACTTGAAAAGCCTTGGGTGCACACTGCTTATCACTAGCTGGGCTGAGGGCCAACACCAGTGTGCTTCCATAAGCTGTCACGTTACAAAAAAATGATCATATCTATTATTCACTATACATATTGTTATAATGCTATGATGTCTCAGACACAGGCATCATTGCCATTTAGGACAGGAAGAATTTAAACAGCTCAATTTCCTAGCTAATCTCATCTTTTTCACAGACATCTTTTTTTTGTATCTAGGCAAAAGCTACAGCCATCTGCCTACCGCTTTGAGGCTGCTGAATGAAGGGTATATAAAAGCATTACTGTATTATTACTTAAATACTGGAGTATAAAATATTTAAACTCCATATAAAAAGTAAATATTTAACTATACACAGGCAGATATCTTAGGCTGCAAAATACATCTTGTCCAGCTGAGAAAGAAAGATATTAACAACTAGGTTACAGAAGAACGTGCTTAATGTTGCTTTCAGCGATGTCTCCTTTTGATTCATGTTTTTGCCAGAAAATAAGCTTCTACAGAATAAATGGTCATTTCTTGAATCTCAGTCCCTCAGATGGTGGGCGCTTCCTCTTGGAAATGAAGTTATTCTTGTTCCAGAAACAACTACTGTACAAGAGAACGCACACAGAAGACAGGAAGCGTGTGTGTGTTTTATCTTCTCGGAGCAGGGCCACCTAAGTGAAGGAGAGGCAGAACACAATACGAACTAGCACTTTGTGTCAGACGCCAACCCATGCTGAGATTTTAACTCCAGCTTCCTGAGTATGAATAAACTGATTGCTCTGCAATAAAGCTATTCGGTTATTAGGATATTTTACTGTTTTAGGCCAACTGTCTTAAAAATACAATTCTCCCATTAGGTGAACAGAAGTTGCAGTAGCAGGAAACAAAAAGCTTTATCCAGATTTTTATTAGGGAAAAATTCTTGGCAATAATTACCGAGAACATTACTTTAAAATTTTCTTTTGAAGTATCATTTATATAAAAATAGCAAAAGAATCCTTCAGAAAAATATATGATGTAGAAAATATGCTCAAAAAAAGTTAGTATTAAATAGAATAAAACCTTTGTAATGTGCCTGTTCACATGACACACACAATCCAATCTGACGAGTGGAACAACATTTTGGACAACTGTAGGATACGTCAACATCCACATTCCTGTTTATCTTATGTGACTGACATCGTGAAACAGTGCTAAAAACCAAACTGCCCGTTAGGTAACATTTTTTTAGCCTTCCTCAGGGCTAAGATTGTATCATATCAGTGTGGAAAACAGCCCCTCTTGGCACAGTTACAGACCACAAAATTTTCCCTTTTCATGAAGATTTAAAAAAAAAAGACATGGTGGCTTACAATGAGGTAAAAATTTAGCCTAGTATTAGTAGTATTAGGATTAGAAGTAGTACTAGGATTAAAAACATCATAGCGGTACAAAGTATTTGTTGTTCCTCCAGCAAAATCTCCTTTTTATTTTTATTATGGTTTTCCACGCTTTGACACCATTTTGATGTGTTATGTACCCATACGTTTTGGGCAGTAAAAGCTATTCCACTATGGTGCACTTCCAATTTTTAACACTCAGGAATAATCAGATACCACAAATGGAGAAGTTTTTCAAAATTATCACATACATTTTCTTCTCAGAATTTGTTTTACTTCTCTCTGAATTTGGTTTAACAAATTCTGTCCTAAATCTAGAACATTTAAATTATAAATACTCACTTTAAAATTAAATACGCAATATCTGCCTAATTTAATTATTTCCCCTATCCATGCTGAGGTCTTTGGTTGAATAACAAAAATAACTACTATTTTGCTTTCGAAGTAATAACATATACCTCATCTCTTTCAACTCAATTTAAGAAATTTATTTATTTATTTCAATTTATTTAAATTTACATCTGTACTGCAGTTTATAAAATAAATATTAAATTGAATTATAATAAAGAAATGTGAAAGAAAACTCCTGCCTTCTGAGAGAAATTGTTCTTTAAAAATACATAACTGCCTTTTAGCTGACTTTGGAAAAAGGCTTCTATACATCTTCAACTAATAGAAGCTATAAAAAACCCTTTGTAATATTGGAACCAGTTGAGAAACCACAAGTATTCAAATGCAGGAAATCATGATTTTATAACATTTTAATGTGATCTACTCTTGGGAAACAAAGTTAACCAAGCCCTATTTCTGTACAGGAAATATTCCACTGTACAGTTGTAATACATTGTGGTGAGGGGTACAGCTGCAAATTTTTCACCTGTAGTGCCCCACTGGTATTGTGGCTTACCGAATTGCATCAAGATTGCCTTCCTGTCCGGAAAGCCCTCTAAGTACAAACAAGACTCTAAGCCCAGGTTTTATTTTCCCTTGGTATCAGAATATGGTAATTTAAGAGCCCTGAGAAATGCTTTTTAACCTTTTAGAAGAAATATGTTGCATTCTTTTATTAGGAACTGTGTTCTTTGCCTTTTTAAAACAACATGTGACCAACTTATCTTATCAATTTATCAGGCTAGCAGGTTCAGAGCAGATGCAGGTGGGTACAGTAATGTAATCTGTTACAGATACTGACTTTTCTCTTTATGGAAAAATTACTCTAAACACACTAACAGCTTTTGTTAAGAAACCACAGAATAGCACTATGCTATAACTGACCAGAAAATGTACGTACTGTAAGTGCCAAACACATTTTTTTCTACTATCACTCATCTTGAGACTGAGTTTATGCTAGGATGACTTGCTTTTCTAATAGCAAAAGCAACAGTATTTCATTTAATTTATTAGAGTCTTAATTTATCGTTGCAAGTATTGAGAAACAAATTTAGATAGATAGGAGATCTTACATTAGGGACTTATCTACTTCTTGCCATACTCCTTATTCTCTTTTCCTGATTCAGGAACAATCTTACACATTTTATTTAAGGCTTTTCATTTTCTAAGTTTCAGTATTTACTAACAATATAAGCACTGTGCTGTTGAAATGCAGCCACCTTTGGGATTGAGGGTAGCAGTCTATTAATACATAAAGCAGTGCATAATTTTCGGTATGTGGGCTATTTTGACCACGTAGTCTCACCACAGGAAAGCCTGACTCCTACAAGAAGTGCCATAAGATCAGCGTACAGCAGGAAGGACTTTGGTTTGCAAAGTTTCATAAATCAGAGTTACAAAATCTGAAAAGTCCAGAACACGAGGAGAGTGTAAATCTATCATTAAGATAATCTGATGGTTTCGTCAGTCCTCTGGCACCCAGTAGAATTTTCACTGGCTCAGTAACCCCAAAGGGTGAATTTCAGTGCGATGCACAGGCAAATTATGCACAACTTCCATTAACATTCCCAACAAGTTACGCTTAACTCCCTGCAGACTGCACAGAAACTGTGGGCCAAACGATACAGTCTTATCTTGACGCAGTGGACACTAAGATCACACAGCAAAATAATTAAGATTATACACGCAAAATACAGTAACAAAATAGTAAAGTCTGAGATAATCTGATTCTCAGGCAAGGAAGTTTACAAATAATGTTTAAAGCTGGAATTCCTAAAGAGAATGGGCTCTGTTTCAACATCTGCTTAAGACTCACTGTGTAACACTGCAACCCCTTTAGACCCTACTTTTGTCCTTTCAAGAAAATGAAGACAATACTTATCATTAATAGTCAGAGCCTTAACTTTTGAAAACATATGCAAAACTCTGCCCCAAACTTGCTCACATCCAGACCATCTAAAAGCAATCCTTCAGCCCTCTAAAACAGACCAGTTGTTCACATGATGACCTGCATCCATTTTTGTACACATGCATGGAAAGCAATGTCCTACATTAGAATAAAAGGCATTTGCTACAGTTCTCATTTATAATCTGATATGCTCAATAATTATACTGTGTTGCTTCATTTCAGGCTCGTTGCAGCTCTTCATAGAGCACAGAGATCATAAAACCAACGTATACAGCCTATATATAGTAGTAGTGTGACTAGTGCAGTCATTTTGAATAACATCAAAAGGCAGAATTAACAACAAATTGAAGTTTCAAAAAGCAGAATCCTGGAAAAAGCACCAAATTTGCCTCCTGAGCAATTTGCAACAGCTAGACAAACTATTTCATTATCCATGTAGAAAGTCTGATTATTTGAAGACAGTACTGAACTGCATGGGAGTAGATTCAAAAATTTGCAAACTGACAGGTTTATTGATAAGCACAGTTGAACTTTACAGCTTATTATCTAATAACACAATGAACTTAAATCACTAACCTGTCACACACAAATCATCTGGATTTCTAAAATAGTTGTTGCTTTGGGAATGTAAGAAATAAATCAAACATTAATAAAATTTGTGGTTTCCCAAAAAGCTGTTTTCCCAGACTCTCAAATGCCCAGCTGAACACTGTAGCCCCAATAGGGAATGGAAAGTAAAAAGGAAGCAGAGCCAGCCAAAAATGAGGTATTCTCTGTTAAAAGGAAAAATGAATGTCTTTGACATTGATCATAATTCTTCTCCTGTTGACTGTCATGTCAAATCTCTCCTGGAATAATGACTTACAGTAGGTCTAATGTCAGTCATTCTTAAGCTCATGCTTCCTTAAGCCACTGTTTAAACAACCACAAGGTGTTAGAAAATGACTGTTTATTGGCTGACAGTGTTGAAAAAAAAATCAGATTCCAGAGTGCAGAGTTTGCAAATACTTTCTTTAAACAGCATAAGCATGTAAGGCAATGCAACAGACAATTTTTTGAATTCTCACCTTTTGAAGCTGGAAATATTTTATGTTCTCCTAAAAGAGATTTCACCACGTCAGCAAACACTCTGAGTGAATTTTACCAGAGTGGTTTTATTTACCTAGTCTTTCCTTCCTAAATCTCAGTTAAGCCCTCGCAACCTCAGAACTATGAGTATAGTTCTAATATGCCCTAATTTTATCCAGTAGACCTTGAGATGTGGTTAATTTAATCACCACTTTTCTAAACCAGGAATAAGTGCTCTGTTTAGTAGAGGACCACATAAAGAAGAAAGGACAAAGAAGGAGACCTCAGCACACATGCATCTTTTCATCAGCTGTTATAATGCTGACTATATTTGCATGCAATAGCAATCCTGGCAGGTACACAAGGGAAACATCCTCAAATACAAAAACCTGTCAGGGCTATAGTTCAGTAGATATTTTATTTTAACTTTATATGGAGAAATTAACAAATGCCATAGATTGTCTTTCTTTTGTCTTGTAAACTGTCACTGGACGACAATCCAGGAGAACGAATTTTAAGTCTGTGATGCAGCTTCAATAAACCACAGAGCTTAGAATTTAGAGCATTACAAATTACATGATCATGTTTATTAGATAAATTTGTTTTCTCCACCTTTTAAATCCATGGCCACTTGTGTAAACACTCTTGTGACAATATATAGCTTTTTATTTGAGATATGGGCAGTATCAGCAATACCCCTTGTTGAAAAAACAGCTCTACAAGGGAATGGCAAACACTGAGCAACTCTGTAGAACATTCACTAGCTAAAATAGGCCTCTGGCTATAAAGGAAATAATCTGTATGTCCTGTTCATCTGCTTGCACAGAATGGCAGAATACTTCCTTCACAGCATACAAATTGCTTTCCTGTCTTGGTGAGCTCCTCCAAATCTTTGCTTTCTCCCCAGCCAACCCAAATCTGTCAACCTTGTTCTTGGTGAAGGTAAATGATACAACAATGCAGCCCAGATGAAATCAGAAAAGTAAAATAACATAGACTAATCAGAGGCAAAGACGAATGTAAATCTGAGATTCTCAAGACTGCAGGAAGACAAAAGAAGACTTTGGGAAACTAGAAGCATAGTGCAAGTATAGTTTTAAGCCCCATGGCACAGATAGCCAGCAGCACATTCTTTGAGCTTGAATGCCTAAATGTAGCTAACTCCATATTGCATCGGTACAATTTGAAAGTCCCTATTGAATCACTAATAGATTTTTTTTTTTCCTGCAACTCTCTCCTTCAAATTGTAAAAATACCACAGAAATGAAGAATGCTTATCCTTCCTCAACTGTTGCAACCTGACAGATTCAAGGAACTGTACAAGCATGGTTGAATTTAGCATTACAGGACAGCTCTGAAATGCAGTCCCTCATTATGGTGTGGAATATATTATTCTTGAATTATTCTTTAAGTTCTGGGACAGTGGCATTACCTGCATAACCATAAACTATTCTCTGGAATTAGAAATTGCTCTTACTCCTTTCTTCCTAATGCCATATTTCCAAAACAACCAGAACAATCAGGATGGAGGAAATAGGCACAGATTCTTTTTCAGCTATCCTTGTAACCAGCTCAAGCCAAGGTTCTCATCATTTGGGATATGAGGAGAGAGACTATGAAGCTCTTTCTCTGGCCATCTAGCACACTTCTGTTCCTGAGGTGCTCATGTATCCTCTACAATGCTGATATCCTCACAGGAGACATTTCTATATACCTTACAAAACATATTCTGCTTGAAGGCTATAACCGTGTTTCAAATTCCTCAGCGGTAGACATTTTATGGACAGATTCACAAGAACAAGAATGATCGCCATCAACACATTCCAACTTTAACTGCTACGTAACAAGAACATCATAGAGCAAACGAAAGACCTGTCGCCTTGTAACAACGAGCTGGTTACCCTGTAGAAGATAGTTTACTGTTAAACTGGGAAACTGAGGCATACCTCAATTAAGTTTTCACACGTGAATACTTGCTAAAACAAATCTATAAACATCTGCATAATTTTTACTATAGAAATTATCTGCACAAGAGAGTGTCCTAAATATAACATTAACTGTTTTTGAGCAAGAACAATAGGCTTGGTCTCTCTGGTTTTGTGTACATATTTTCTTTAAGTATATAATAAAACAAGCTTCTGAAGTTGCTCATCCACACATCTTCAACAATAAAACTTTCTCTTACCAGCAATCTACCTGAACGATTTGAAAGTTTCATATTTTAGCTGACAAAGTCTCAAAGAGTATCCCCTTTCATGTACCTGTATCAATCTTCACTATCTTAAAGTAATAGCATTGCTACTTCATCTTGCTTATTATCTTTTGAATTAATTTTGTGAAAGTGTGGACTTTCCTCTGCTCCTGAGGTGTGAATATGATTCTCACGTCAACACCATTCTACCCTTTGCCCTTGCTGATTTGGGCACTAATGGATTACCCTGGCTTACATGACGTTAGATGGAGTCAGCACTGGGATTAACTTCACTCTGAAATGTGTGCTGTCTTAAGTGAAGTTATGAGTGGAATATGCTTTTTCTTCTCCATATATTTTAAAAATACTCTTAGCAGTAGTCAAGATCAAAAGGGTATGCCTTTACCAACATTTGAGTTGCTGCCTGAAGCTCTTTTCTGTAGATTTCCTTTATACAAGGGGTACATTAGTGGTGGCTTAGAGTAGTATTTATCACATTACTTGGACAAAACACAGCCTATTTACTTTTTCTTCTTATGAGAACACGAAACTACTGCTCTTGTGTGTATAAGCTTTCATCCCACATCGACCTTTCCTAAGATATTTATTTAGCTATATCTAGAGCTTTCTAAACACTGACAACTTGGAAAACAGACAAGCATTAGTAGAAATGAAACAGAAACTGACAGAACAGTCAAGAGTTAATAGTTTTGATCAAGGAACTAGAAAGATGTTCAGTATAAAAGACTGAGGAATATTCTACACCCATAGCACACCTCTTTCTTGCTACAGAACCCAGTATTAACTTTTTTTTTTTTTTCAGTTAGCTTAGCTATACAAGGTTGCACCCTTTTGAGCACAGTGGCAAATTGATTTTTGCTTCACTTAATTGATTTTTTATTCTAAATATAATACCCATGTATGTACTTTCTTCATTAGTAAGAACCTGCAAATACTTCTGCGTAAACCTTAAAACAGTTTTGAGAAGGGATATTCAGAAAAGAGCTTGGCAGTGATGTAGACACATGGGGAGTAAAATAAGGTCTCCATGTCAAAAAGTGCTAGAAGTGATGCCAGACAGCGGCTTCAGTACCTGAAGATAAGAAACACCTCATGTCACTGCATGGGAACTCCTTAAGAAATTAAGGAGAGGTACCAGGGAAGTCTAAAAGTGTTTCATCAAATACTAGTTACCTGTAAAAATGGTAAATCTCATAGAGCCAAAGAACATTTGTAGCATGTGAAAATGGGACAATGAGGGATTAAAAATTAAACAGAAACAGCCTGTAATGTCTGGTAAACAGGAAGAATAACAAGTTCAGATACTCTCCACCTCCCAGAAGATATACAGTCTTGATGCAGTTTCTTGCAAGTGCATCTAGGATTCTCGCTCATTTCCTTCAAACAAAAAGATCCAACTTCTATTTCAAGTTCCTAAAGAAAAAGCATCATGCTACGGCATGGCAGAAACGTCAGTCCTTCCTTTTCCCTCCATAAATAAAAGCAATGAACTTGGGACTGTAAAAAAGTAAAGTATTAGAAACTTGAGCAGTGAAACTGCTTACCTTTGCAACAACACAAGTAAAAGCACAAGAAAATAAGCTTTTGAGACAATCTAGAAATAGCAGCAAGGCAAGATTTTACAGAAAGAATATAGTTCATATCAACTCTTATAATCTGACGCTGTTCACTTATCCTTTGGCTGCAGCAGATGACATGCACCTTCAATATCTAGAAAAACTCCCTTTATGGTGAAGCTTTTGCAAGTTCCAGGAATTTGAAGAATAGCCATAAAAACTTGGAGACTTCAAAAACTTACCCATTATTAAAACGACATGCCAGAAGAAGTTTAAAAAAGATAGAAAGCTAGATGAAATGTCAAAGCAACTTACTTGGAAAGAAAGAACATGCAACTGGCAAACTTTGAAATTGAGACAAACTACAGAAGTGCACCTTTGCCTGGATTTATGTGAAGTAAAGGATTACGGAAGACTGGTAACACAGCTGGTGACATTATGGGTCCTCCTAGCATTTGAACATGTACACAATCCTGGGAAAGCTTTTAAAATATATTTTTAATCTACTTTGATATCATTATTGTCTTTAAATTTACATCCTTTTTTCAAAAAAGCTGAACTCTGTGGCTTGCAGATGTTCCTCTAATGTTTCATGTCAAGAAGTGAATAAAATGAAAGTGTTGTCTTTTTTTCTCCTTATATTTTGTGAATTTTCCATATGCACTAAATAGGCAGTATACTAAGAAACAGACATCCATCCATATGGGGAAAAAAGTGGAGCTGATGAAAGGTCTCCAGATTAACTTAAATCAGAATCTAAAGTTTGAGATGATTATTTAGTAAATGTAGTTTACCTAAAGAATTTGAAAATTGTCTCTCTATTACTTGTTCCACTCACATATCTATGTTAGACTAAAAAAAAAGCATACTGTCCATGTTTAAAATGGCTGTTCATCTATACTGCATGCAGCTGCTCTGTGTAGATGCATGGCTATTTCTGGAAAATGTGGCAGTTCTCTGCAGTCAATGTGTAAGACTAAATGCAAATCCGAAGAATTACATAAAGACCACTAACAGCTGACAGAACCTGAGAACTGGTAGCTGAGTGCTTCCTGGCCTATCTTACTGTTCAAAACAATCACACGGGAAATGAAAGAGGACTGCAGCTATCTTCTGTTCTCTAGACCGTAGCACAGAAGTACAAAGCAGTAGAATACGTATGCCCACTTCAAGAAGAACCGACATTCCCCCTGTACAGGGTCATATTATTACACAGGCACATACGTTATGCTCATGACGTCTGATATCTACAATGGGAGCTTAATGTAATTATACCAAAAACTTGGTGTGCGGTGCTCTGAAAATACCATCCCGAAGGAAGACAAATTGCTGGCTTTCATAGCAACCTAATAAGCTCATCAAGACAGCACACAATAACACAGGTTTGATCTCTGATTCAAACCTCATGCCAAGTGGAGCTGATTTTTTTCCATTTAATTTTAATTTTCATATACCTGAAAGGAGTTGACATTTGGCTGTCTAGAGGGCAAAGAAATTGGCGGGACACTGACCTGATCTCACTAACAGTATGTACACAGTAATAACATTATATGATTTATCTGATGAAGATTATCCTAATCTATAACTCAAAGCATATTGGTGCATAATTCAATTTTAAAAGAAATTTTTAAAGTTATAGCAACAATGAAATATAATTCAACATTTCCAAACAAATAGGAAGAACTGCGAGATATTTATTTCCCTTGACTCACAACACTATTCTGATTAACAAGCAGGTTAAAAAAAAAAAAAAAAAAAAGAAGACAGTTCCAATTCATAACAGAAAAAAGAAACTGAGATTAACAAAATTAGAATTGAGCAAAAATCAAAATAGTTACACAAGGAGTAACCGAATTTATAAAGATAAATTACATTAGACAGGAGAGAATGTAACTAGCTGATCGTGTATATAGAAAGAAAAAATTCTCAGACTTAAGGAACAGTGTAATCATGAGATACGGTCTATCTTTGAGGCACAGAGTCACACAGCTGCAGCACTCAGCCCTCCTTTGAAGGGCAGCTCCATGATCTCACATGGTCAAACTGAACCGCCCACTTCAACCCTGTCAAAAAAACTCAAGAGAAAACAGATCTTTTTTTTCTCTACCCTGTGAATCTTACTAGAAGCAGCAGAGCCATCTGCCATCACAGACACAGGACAGCATGGCTGGATGGGGGATTTTAGTTCAATGATTACACCAAATCTTGGCAATTTCAGACCAGATCTTTCCTCACATGTTTCAGCTTCAAATCAAACGAAGTCTTTAAGTAAAGACTGATGGATGAAATAATAGGAAGACAGAATAAAAACTCTGCATGCCTGCAAACCAGAACTGATAACTGACATTGGTTTTGTATTCATTTTTAATTTTCTTCTGTTAATGAAAGTAGAAAACTCTCATTACCCACCTGAAGAACGTCTCCAAGGTCAGCAGTGCTAATATCTGGGTCTTCAGTGGTATTGAAAGGAACAGGGTTAATTCTCACAAGAGTGAGCACTCTGGGTTCCGGATATCTCCACAACATCATTCCTGGACTATCCTCAGTTTCATTGTAAAACACAACTTCATACACACCAGGCAGTTTTTGTGCTTCTGTCAAATGAAAGAAAGCTATAATCTGTTACATAATTTCTAGAAAGAATCATGCTGGTTTATGAGACCAAAGCAGTCAAAAATAGACCCCTCAGGATCAAAAGGAGAGAAAATAAAAAAGCAATTTCCCTGACTTTCAAAAGATTATAGCTTAATGGAAAGAAATTAAAAAGGCTTGTTTTTTTTTTTTTTTCTTTTTGGTAATAGCATGAAAATGAACTAGAACATGAATTTAGAACAAATGCAAACTTAGGAAGATATGAAGATTTTAGAATTAAGATATAGAAATCCACAATTATGGCACATGTTGAAATACTAAAAGTCAAGTTCACATAAAGTAAATAGTAAAAAAATGCATGTGTATCTGCTTCTACTTTTTTATCCCCATGTGTCTCTGTCTAGGCATACATATATACACAATCAGGAAAAATTAAGAATGTGGTAGGGAAACAAGTAAATCTAGGCACAGCTAGAAAAAGCTCTATAAGTATTCTTCCTTATTACTCAGTAAGGACTATAATGCACATGGGGGTGACAGCAAGCTGATTAATTAACAGGAATGAAGGTTAAGAAGGAAAATTCAGGGAGCTCAGCAGTTCAACCTGGGTAGGGCAAGGGAACATAAATAATCATGAAAGAATTCTGGAAGAATTAACATGTGGAACCACAAAGCCCGAAACATGGGTTTTTACTACATCCGTAAAGTCACAATGATACCTGAAGATTGAAAAAAGCAACCACAGTCACTAAAATTTTTTTTAGGTCCAGATGGAGGGAAAAAAAATAATAAAGAAAATGTATCTGATAACTGCCAGCAAAACTCTGATGCCAGTAACGTATATAGCATAGAGTGGCATAGCAATATCAATCAGCAGTGCTGATTTCATTTGAAAGGCAGGGGGTTGATTTAACATAACAAAAGCACACATCATATACATAAAGATAGCAACACATTTGTTTATAAGCTGCATATTCAACTGGAAATGTTGCAGATACGTAAACGTCAGTTGGAAAATTATGAGGCAGTATAATGATGCCTGGAAAAAGCTAATGCCACCCTGAGAGACATCAGGTGAGATATTTCTAAAAGTGAAGGAGAAGTATTAATTGACTTGTATAAGACATCAGTGGACACTCATCTGGAATACGGCACACATTTCCAATTCTTCATGTTAAAATTGTATTAACTCACAGAATCACAGAATTATCATGATTAGAAAAGATCTAAAAGATCATCCAGTCCAACCATCACCAATACTTCTCAGCTAAATCATATCCCTCAACACAACATCCAAACGTTTCTTGAACACCCCCATGGTCGGTGACTCCACCACCTCCCTGG
>WHYT01017916.1:453855-516318 GCA_009806455.1 Tetrax tetrax | reverse complement strand
AAAAAAAAAAAAAGAAAGAATAAAGACAAATCAGTTAAATACAAATATTCAGTCTTTTTTTTTAAGGAAAACATCTCTCTATGAACTTTATACAGCTTTATACAGCTTTCAGCCTGCTTAATTGTTTGCAAGTATCCTTAATGTGAAAATAAAGAACAGGAACAACACGAAACCCCTACAAAACCATTTGGCAAATTTGTTCTTTTCATCATTCAAAGGAAATAATTAATTCTTACCACTTACAATTGATAGTGATGCCGCCTGGAAGAGCACAGAACTTAGATACACAAGAAATTATAGCTGAGTGCAGTATGTAATGCTAGGACCAGTCATAGGTTTTGGAGTTTAAGATATGACAAAAAACCTTAAAGATGCAAAGTTTAAACTGTTCAAAAAGCATGTTCCAAGAGTGGAATTCTGCAGTGCATTAAAAACTGAGTAAATAACACAGCAAAGAAGCTGACTAGAAAGATATAGGAAAGATCACCTCAAGCACAAATATTGAGTACACACAGCATATAAACTGGATGTGCTGTTAAGTTCTGAGTGCGACTTAAAAGTGTAAAGTTTTTTGAAATTAAAACCAGAAATTTAGAAAAATATTTCAGAAAAACTGGCATTCAAAGTCCTGAAGATTCATACGCTTGATAGCCAAATAAAAGGTAAGCAGACATTCCTCTCTCCCAGCTTTGACAAGCAGTGCTGCTTTTCTCAAATCAAACTCCTGTTCGAGAGAACCACGTTAACAGGGCCAAGTCCTTTATTCTTCATGTGCAAAAGTGGCCCCAGAAGCAACAGGGAAGACAAGGAAGCAACTAGCAATTAATAAAGAATTAAGACTTGGAACCAGTGTGGGATGAAATCAGTATCACCAGACAGTAACTTGAAAGTCCCTGGTAAGAGTAGGAGTAAAGTAAACAAGTCAGGTGTGCACATAAAGAGTAGCGCAAACTTTTTAACTGAGGAATATCAACTTTCAAATATGAAAAAAAATCAGATGATGCCTAAAGGAAGCGTAATACAGCTGTCAAGAAAGAAGCTTTTCCTTCCCCTGCATCTACATGTAAGCCCATGGAATAAACCAAGACCCTCTTGAAACACAGGTACAGCCAGTCCTGAGCTAAGTAGTTCCAGGCACTCAGGCCATCTCCCTAATTTATTGCAACTCTTCTGCAGCTTCTAGAGTACCTCTGGCCTCAGGGTCCCACACTTGGTTTAGCACCCCTGAAAGGAGCTATGTGTCACCTAAGCTGATCCCAGAGGCCTCAGTCCCCCATTGATGGAGGAAGGAATGCTTTTTCCCCCTCACTTTTATTAATTTTATTTTTGGGCAGCTGGAACTCCAGAGCACTGAACTCTGACTACAGTATTCACAGATGAGACACCAATTTCACACAAGCTCTACAGGCTCTGCTGCAACACAAATTAACAGTGGTAGAAGATGAGGTCATGTTTAAAGCTGGTAAAATCATTAGCCATAAATAAATTAATTTGAAACAGAATTGCTAATGTTTTTGTCAGCATTCTCAAGTCTATTCTGCCAGATCAAATACTTAATTCTTTTTTGCAAAAGCTAATTATCCCACTGTATACTCCAATAATAAATGGCTTTCTCAGATTTATAGATATTTTTCTGGTCCTTGTTGAAATCCCTACATTTTGGAACCCACCCCTCACTTATTATTATTAACAACATGTAGAGGTAGTCAGCCAAGTACCTGTGAATAAGAAATAAAAAAGAAGCAGAGAAACAAACTGACTTTATTTATTAAGGTATAGTTTTTAAAAATTCATATTATTCAATTAGCCTTATTCCCAGTGCTGTGGTTTTAAGAACTTCTAATGTAGATTCTGGGAAAAGACCTAGTGACACGACTAAATGTCAGAATTTCCTTTTTGTGTTTTATATGCTTGATTTATATATTTATTTTAAAACATTTGGTATGTATAGATACTACAATAAAATAATTAAAACAAGACATATCTGAAAGCCCACTTGTTTTAGCCCCACAGAATCTATTTTTCATTTCACGAACTCCCATGCTCCTTGGACTGGTTTCAAGTTGTGGGCACTTCCAAAAAGGAGAGGATAGCACGGAAAACTGAGTATTAATTGCTACAAACAACAGTTTATAATTACTCCTCTGAGAAATTGGTGTAAGTTTAAAAAGAAAGGATATGTATTTCTTAAAGCTACCCCTAGGCATTACAGACACATAGCTCATGGACAAACAAACACACACACATCAGAACAGGGTCCTAGATATTAAGTGTTAGTAATTTGATCCAGTAGTTTTAAGGGAACACACACATACAGCTACAATACATGGCTTAAGCAGTATTTAAAAAAAAAATGATCAAAACACTGTACACAATTTTTCAATCAACAGTTTTAAGTTAATGAATAGATACTTTTTTTTAAAAGGTAAAATAAAACCCACCCAAAAAAAACAAGCAAAAAACTCCAACCCAATGAACTGCTGTAGGCTGCAAAGTTTTACAGGCTTTCACACAATTTATTTATGAAATCTCCGTCATCCAAAGCCAGTCCAGCGCAATAGCAGAACTGTAAGCATGTCATACAGACCTGCAGCAGCCCTCCTCTCAAATCGATGTATATTTTGGGGATAGATTGCTCTGGGCCAGGATCACCACTGTGCTTACACCACTTGGCTTCCACATTAACAGAGCAGCAAAAAGGCCCCATCAGAGATCTGGCTTTTTCTTTGAGACTTGTTTTCAGTAGGAAATCTTTTATATCAAGGACAAAAGATGATCCATAGATTCCTAAAAAGAGAGAGAGATAATTAATCCCGCTGGCAGTTATTCTCCCAACATTTATGTACTTATTCCCTGAATTCACTTTACTGTGAGCCTGGGAATCTGTGCCCGCAAGCAATTACACAAGTAGTCCCACTGACTTTCATGGAAATACTTATGTGGGCAATAATTCTCCTCTCCAAACAAGAGCATCACATCTGGGCCACAAGATTTTAAATTTTTTTTTTTCTTTTTTTTTTTCAACTTGCTCTTCCAACGCTATTGAGCACAGTGCTGCAGTTATGGAGCAGGTATGTCTCATGCACATTCCTTACAAAGAACTATTTGCCAAAACATTACGACTTCTTACATGTGTGAGTATTTTAAGGTTTATGAGAAGAGACATTTTTCATTAAACTATGAATTTTTTTTCAAAAGTGTGTATTGAGAACAAGAACAGCTGCTTCACTTGATTATATTTAAAACTGATAGGAAATAGCTATTTTGAACGATTCACTCTGCTTTTGTTCAGGTTAGTTATTACAAAATATTGCCTTGCTAGACTTTGGAGTGCTTAGCAGGAGAATAAGGGTAATGTTTGAATTCAGATAATTCAAAACAATTACTGTAACTCAAAATAAAAACATGTGTTTACCTAAAAACCAGTTTCATCTAAACTTTTCACATCACAACCATTTTTACATGAAAATTATAACGGCAGGTTAGATCTATGACAAAACTTATTTACTCTCAGTGAAGACACAAACATTTTTAGGAAAGAAACACCATCTAGAAATGTAACTTCTCTTGTGAATTTAACTTATAGCAAATCACTGTTTAACAAAACAAATCATACTGAATATCTCTTTTGTATATTTCTTTTGTATATTTACATGGGAAGTTACATTTGAGGTTAGCTTTTTTCTCTTCTGGTGCTTGTACTTGGACTCAACACTCTGAATATTGAATGTCACCATACTTCATAACGTCCACAGCTTATTTTTCTAATGAAACTGGATATTTACCAAAGGCAAAAGATTAAAAAACACCTAATGCTTACATACAGATGTTTCAAGGTACAGTTCCATTTTGTATTTTCATACCTTTGCTGGTAGAAAAATCCCACAAAAATACAAGTCACTGTTTTTAATACATGCAGTAAAACTTCTCTTAGAAATCTCTTTCAGAATTCAGAAATAAGTCTGTCTGCATCCTGGGAGTTATGATTTCATAATACTGAGAAATATTTGATTTGATGGAAGGAAATAGATTGGATTTTTTTTTTTTTTTTAAATCCAGCATCCACTAGGAAGGTGGTCCAACAGTTCTCATAGCTATAATGCCATTGAATTGTATTCAACGCCAAGTAGGAACCACAAACAAGAAGAATCTCTCCTTTGAGCAGTTTGGAGTCTGGTAAGAATGACCAAGTACTCAAGTGAACCTTTGTCCCATGTCAATCAACAAGACTGTTGCCACCAATTGGGAAAGGGGTTTCAGCTCTGGGCTCTTTAGGCTGGCTTCTGAACCCCTGGGTCTTGTCTCATGCATAACAGGTCTGTATGGCAGAAACTGTTTAGGGTTTTTTTGACACTGAACTTCAGCGACAATCAAGAAAACTGACATCAACACACCCTGATGCTTCTCCTTTTGGTACTGGTTCAGACTTGATTCTGTAAACTGTGGAATGAAGCAGCTTCACATACAGCAGTAAAACAAGAAAAAGAGGTATTTTTATGGGAAGGGCTCACTCTCACCCTGCTATACTCAGTCTAGTTATTTGTAAGAGCTACAATATTGGGAAATTCAATTTTTTTTTATACTTTACATGGAACTTTGACTTTAAAGAGGAGAAATTCTTGGTAACTATTGCACAATTCTGCAATATACAGAAATGTTGTATAGTTTTATTGGAATATGTGCCAAGTTGCAGAAATAACAAAAGGGAAAAAGGAATGCCAGAATACAAGTGGGTTTATTTATGTTTTGTTTCACTGGGATTATGCTTGGAAGGATTATGCTTTAGTCGTCTTCTGTTGTCATCTCAGCTCCACAAAGTACAAAGAAAACACAATATCAAATGGCTTAGAAACAGAACTGAGCATTCAGCGCATAATAATGCTGGTTCAAAATCAGCAGTGCCTTTCTCAGACACTGTGGAAACGTTGAGAAATGAAGACACAATTAAGAACAAGGAAGTGCTGTTAAATCTTAAATAGATGAAATATTACAAGACACATTCATGGATTATGTCCTACAAATATCAGGAAAAGCTCAAGAACGCAGTGGGAGATTTATCTTTTTCTTACTGCAAACCAGATTGCTCCTGTATACGCAAGAATCACGTCCTTGTCCTTCCAGCAGTTATATCTACCTGCCCTTTTGGGGATGAAGTGACTCTTAGTATAAAAACCACTGTGCTCTTAAGAAAAAAAATGCAGGGAGCATTCACACAAACTTGCACAAGGTGATGTCTTGAGGAAGCTTAAAGAAAACAAATGAAGAACAACCAGAATGTACAAACCCTAAAAAGCAGTAGTAAATAAAGAGATGTCTGGGCTTGAGGCAAGCTTCAATGGGGTACCATTACTATGAAAATCATAAAAGGCTAACATTAGAAAAGAAATAATCTCACATCCTAAGGGAAGGGACTGAAGAAATACCAGTATGCACTAGAAGGGAACTTATTTTAAGATTGATAAATGCGTAACTATCATTCAAAGTACATGCTCAGTTACTGAAGTTGCTTTCCTACGACTAAAGCAATCATCTCAGAAAGGTAAAGATGCAAAATAATTTTTCTCCCTCTCACACTCAGTCCTTTCATGCATCTCGCAAACTTCTCTCGTAGAATTCCAACTTCAGTTTAAACAGATTAAATCAAAGTCTCCATTTGAAGTGAACTTGAGATGGCACCCCACAGAAGTAATATATCTTCATAAACGATTGTTGTGATATGTAGAAGTTAACTTGTTCTGTTTGGATTATTGCTCATGAACACCAACACACTTTTCAGTACGTGCAATAATTTACTTCTAGGAACAAATAGTTTCATGACTTTTAAAATACTCCTCCAAGAGACTAATAAATATGAAGCACTTGCTTTGGACAGTGTTTAAAAAATGCTGCCAGCCCTCCATTGTCAGGCTCCACCCAGACCCTCAATAGCACCACAATATGCTGCCACAAAATCAATTTACACCAGGCTTCTGCGTGCCATTGGAAGGATTACCTTTAAGAATATCCAGGTATTTTTATATAGTTGCAAATAATGTAGGAGGGTTTGAAAAAAAAAAGCTAATGCTTGCTTGGTAACGTCAACAAATTAACTCGCTCAGAAATTAAAGATGGAGACCATTACAACAGAAGAAAAATTACTAAAAGGCAACACTTGCTTTGATATTTTAACATATTTCTTTTTTTAGTCAGTAGAGACTTGATTTACACTAACATTTACAAAGAGATCTCATAGAATCTGAGTACTCTATTATAGTTATAAATATAGTTATATTAGAGTTTATATATAGCTATAATATAGTTATATTAGCATTTACCAATAAGTGGAGGCTCCATGTTTGTTAAACTGCCTGGTGTGCATAAATCCATTAGTGTGTACAGAAAAAGAAGAGCCGGCCCATTTTAATAGATGCAGCAAATACAAACAACCCTTGCCTTACAGTAACAATCACTTAGTGTTCAGGCAAAACGTGTTAAGAAAGAGTTCTGTTATTTTTCCTGGTTCACAGACAAAGGGAGAGACAATGTTTTGACATTAACTATGGACTTTCTGTTTCCAAAAACATTTTAAAATACTGATATTTGAATCAACTCCAAATGAAACAAGTAGGAAATGTAGTAGGAGTTTTTTTCCTTCTATTATGCTCTGTGCATTTGCTCTTCCTTAGACAGCTGCAAATTCTCTTCACTGCACTGTTACCTAATACAACATAGAGCGCAATCTTAACTGGCAAACTTCTATATGGGAAAAGACTTTTAAGAAAATGGAAACACATGTATTATAATAAATACAAATACATGCTGGTTTGGACCGGGCAAGATGCATGCAAGTGATGTGGTCTGCATTGACTGCAACAGCTGGCAGACTGCATTCCCACCCAAAGGATCATGGTGCGCTCTGAAGGAAGGAGTCCAGGCTCTCCCATGGGCCTTCCTGCCTGGGTGGCAGGATGCAATGCAGCTAAACTAAAGATTAGCTAGTGAGTGGTATTCCATGTTACCTTCTATTTTAATGTCACACATTACTGAGGTGATAATCTATGGTATTTGCTTCTGAGCATTCACTCTTCACCCTTGCAACTTCAGTAGCTAGCTTAAAGTTGCCAAAGATACTAAGACAGCTTTGAATATGTAAATATATTTTATTATATCTAATATATTGATACAATTATCTACATGATTTTTTTCCTCTTAAGAAAACTTCAGACACGTAATGTAATGAGTAGTTATACTACAGTTACACTGCTCTGTTGACAGGTATCCTCTAAAAAGCAGCTTCTGGGAAGAAAGGGTAACAAAGCTATGAAAATAATTACAGGGGAAATACTGCAGTTAATTTAAGAGTCAGTCAATTTATTCAAGTCTGGAAACAGCAGTAGCAAGCAATGGTGCAATGTAGTAAAGGACAATTTTCCAGGAGAGATTTAGTTAACAATCCACTGACTGCATAGGATTTCTCATTAGTGTCGAGCAAAATCCTATGATAGTTCATTCTCCCCACGAGAACAATGTTTACACATTACCAATTAACTATTCTTTAGTTAAAGAGAGTTTTTCAGCATTACATGGGGACACATGTGGGCTCTGTAAAAACATGAGATGTGTAACACACAGTAAACAGAAAGTAATGATCTTAAACAGGCCAAACCCTTGAATTCGTCACTAATAAATGTCCCCATGCATTCAGCAGTCCTGGCTGCTGGGAGCCTGTTTTCTTCAAATACTTCAAACACTAAAATCCAGGAACATTTATTATTTTAATCCATTACAGGCAGTGCTTGATTTAACTTTATTGGTTGTGGTGGTGGTAGTAGTTATAGTGGGGGTAAAGCTATGTTCTTTTACACATCATTTCAAAAGAGCTTAATTATATTTTATAGCTCAGGCTAGGAGTCCTGCTTGTTTTGTGTCTAACAAGGTTCAAACGGAGTTCAGGTCAGTGATGAATCAGAAGAGAAGTCAAAGATGGTTATCTATTTGAAATGAGCTCATCTCCCCTAAAGAATAACTGGGCAGGTACATCATGTTCATTACACTACTGCATACTAAATAGCTGAAAAACCTCAATTCACTTGTTGATTTGGTTATTTTTGATTTTGTGGTGCCTGATCACAGAGGGCATACTAAAGTTAAGATCTGAAGGGATTTTCATTCTTGGCCAAGGCTGTCTTTGGTATACAATAATTTAGAATATATTTGTAACGCTCTATGTTGCCCTTATTCTAATTAAGTGGAGAAAAATACATAATGGAAAACAACAAAAATAGTGTTCATTTTGCATCCATGAGTCGAGTTTTCAAAACCAACTGAGTGCTATATTGCCATGAGTAATACTTGGTTCTTGGATCATAAACATTTTCTTTTTAGATATCAGCAGTTTTCAAAAAAGTGACTAAACATTGTTACTCCAGCTTTACAGATGGTCATGGAGAGGTTCTTCAACTAAAAAAAAAAAACCTATGTATTTTCACATCTTAATTTTAGATGGTTGGCTGGAAACTTCAGTTTATTTTCAGGAGATAGCTGATACCTACACAACTGTCACGGATTTATAAAGTTGTAGATAATTAGCACTACTAAAAAAAAAAATCAGACATTGAATGGTTGCACAGCAAATGAAGCACTACAAAATAGTGGATGCCACTCAAAATGTAGCCCTATATAATTGCCACAAAGATGAATTAGAATTACAGCTTTGCTGCCTTACTCCTCTGCTCTATACTTGATTCACTGGATTTCAACTGCTTTAATAAACTAAATAGTCCATGAACTAGAAGTTAACTTTTCTTTATAAATAAACCATCCTGAAGACAGAGCCTAGCAGCATCTGAGCTGTTTGAACCTTTATAACCCAGTGAATTCTGCTTGTGGAAGTCCAAGGCTTGACGGACACATCAAGGCCACACAAACTAAACAGGTTTCCTCCCTTCAATCCTTTGGGATTTACATACTTCTCTGAATTCTTTTTTGTGCCGGCATGGCCATTAAAGCGTACCTGTCCCGTGGGTCAGCTGAAAGAGATGATCTTGCTGGGAACTTTTCTTTTCTGTGAGTTTAGTTTTCAGACAGATCAGTGCCCTGACTCAACTCAATGAACAGCTGCCCGAGTAACAGAGCTAGCATAAGGCAGAGCGTGGAAATGTGTGGCCACAGTAACCTAAACTTCCTATGGAATTGCACCTTTTGTTTGGGCAGTAAGCTGGTGATATAAAAAATATTCTTGTCATAGAAAAGGAAGAAACATGTTGCCAGTATGTTAACAATTGAAACAATTGAAGGAACCAGTCCTTAACACCGGGCAGTAATGCCTAATCTCTGTGTTCTGTACCTCACAATGCAAAATGTAGATGGAACTGGAGGAATTGCACAGAAAGTATAAAATGTACAGAGAAAACATCCAGCTTTCACTGCTATCTGTACTTCCTCATGAATGAAAATATTCTATAGAATACTATGAAAATGCTGTATCACCTACTACTGCCACATACAGCCCTGGGATCCACATAAAAAGAGAAATTCCATTCTCAAAAAAAATACACAATTACTTTCATAATAAAAGCTGAAGAGATTACAGAAACAACTGTATTTGTTCTGAATGAAATTTCATTTGGAGTCTACTTTTTCAAGTCATTTAAACTGTAAATGCAGTTCTACAGAATTAGTGCACACTGTTGTGAATCAACAACCTATAACTAACTTATTTACTTATTTTTTTCTTTTTTTCTTCCCCACCCTCCCCCCCCCAAGTTAATGTGCTAGTTCATCAGTAGCAATTCTGAACCCTGTTACAAAGTACCAGTAGGGAATCTGACGAGGATTAATAGTGGTACTCAGTCCTGGGATTAGGTGGTGTCTTGTTTCATGGATTTTAGGCCATCTGTTCTTCCCTCCTACATTATACTCCTGCAGAACTATAAACGCACCTCCACCTCAGGGACTATAGAAAGGAATTAGAATTCTTCTGCTTTTCATTATCACAAGATTCAGTAACTCATTTCATTGTCAGGATAATCCCCTTTTACTCTTTCTTTGGCGCTTGCAGGGTATGCCAAAATGACAAATAAAATCCCAGATGTTAGAGACCTGATGAGGTCTCCACCTTTTCTTGAGTGTTGCGTTTAAGCTACTTGGGACACAGTGTCAAATCTGACAGGACCCTGATGCCCACACCCAATACTCATTAAGGTTTGTTAGTGATTTGTATAGCTGTCTACAAGCTGCACTTCCACCTCAATCCTCAGTGGCCATTTAAATATTTAGTTTGTCCTCTGGCTTTTACTGACAAAGAATTAATTTCCTATTGTTCAAGTGTTGGAAAGAGTTTATATTTCTTTCTAAAAGTAACAAAGGTCTTCTGGGTGTTGTAAATGGCTTGTTACTGCTGCATATTATTTTAGGTAGTCATATCTAATTTAATGTTTTATTTCCCCATGGGCTAACTAGCATATCTGCAGCATCCAAAGGCTATGACAACGCCTTAGCAGAGTTTTCTCGAAAGAGTCAGTTAACTCCAAAATGAAGTTTGGTCTTTGCTCTACACCAATTAATAGCTGCCTTTAATTTTAATATTTCTGTAAAGTATTTCAAGTATGCAATTTCTTTCAGGTTTAGTAAAAATACTTGCGATTATCATATGCTCAACTAGTGTTTATTTTTTTCCTTATTTATATGCTAAAATAACCATCTCTGCATACGGGACAAAGGACCAAGGAATTCTGTCTATGATCTTTGGAATAGTTTTTGTCCATAACTCTGTCAGTTCAGACACTGAACAGCAAGACTTCCCTCCTGTGTCCAGCCAGAGCAAAATAAAGCTCCACCAGGAGGCTACAGGCTTCTTGCTGTCTTTCACTCTGGGGACAGCACAGTCCTCAACTTCTCTCATTTATCGGCTCTTTTAGCTGCTAGGTAGTGCTAATTTCAACACCAAACCTAAATTAACTGAAACCCATATGTTTAGAATTGCATTCTATTTCCTAGTACTTATTGCTAAAAATTATTTCTGCTTTAATGGCATGTGACTGCGCTGGAGTGAGCTACATCCCTCAAGAGTGATACCAAGCAATCTCAAATCTAACCGGGTACATGGCACTTGAAAGCTCTAGGCACTTTGTAGAAGATGCTACGTACTTCAGAGGACACAAATTACTGAACCAAGTCTAATGATGTTCTTGAACTTGGGGTTTTTGTCAACAGTAAAAATAAGCTGCTAAAAATGAGCTAAATGTTTGCTATTTGCTTGTATGAAAAGAATACAAGTTTTACCTTGTAACTCTAAGCCATAAAATATAAAATTACTACAGATAATTATTTTATTTAGTAATTTACAGATAATTATTTTATTTAGTAATTTAGTAATTTTATTAGGTCAGTATGACTTAAACTCTTGCCCTTAGGGGTATCAGAAAAACTATGCTGATAGCTTCTTCTAAAGTAAAATTAATATCCTTTTTCTGGAAAGGGGATTTTGTTTTGATTTGTTTTTTGCCAATACACTGCATCACATTCTACAATAGCATTACTGTACTAAAACCAAAATACTCAGGATTTCACCATAAGTAGAGAGGAGAACATAATTATTCTAGCAGAAATAGTAACCATGTTGTTACAAGTAACTCTTGTATTAAAACATGAAAAATGTCCAAAAAATGAAGTCCCTTGACACTCTAAAGGTTTGGGGTTGTATAACAGTGCAGCAGGATATGTAGAAATGGACGCGTTTCAATTTGACTCAACTGCAATGTGAGTGTTCAACACTTACAATTTATTTTGTTAAAAGTGAAATAATTCAACTAATTAGCCTCTCTGTATTTCCGAAGCAACATCTTTTTACTTTCATGAGAAATTAAGAAGAAAAATTAAAACAGAAGGCCTTTAGCTTCCACGATTAAACCAGGAAAGTCTAGAGGGAAAACTGATAATTTAAAAAAAGTTATATGGCAAGCTTCTTTCTTAATTTCAGCTAAAAAAAAAAAAATCAAAGCATTACACAAGGTCACGCACTTTTGTTTTCCCCCTAAAACGGAGGAAAAATGCCAAAAATACACTCTTGTGAGGTTGTTTTGCTAAATAATTCCTAGCAAATAGGATTCCTTACAAACCAACTTCATCTCCTGCATTAAAACTCATCTGGAAAAGGGGTCGTTTACACTGTTTATAAAACACTGCCACATAAAGTGTGTAAAAACCCCATATTTCACTAAAAATAGCTTGCGTAAGTAAGGGATTAGAGTAGTTTCTACTGCTATAATTGTTCCTTTGTAGTTTTTTCCATGATGTTTTTGAACAGTGTTTTTAACTATGTTTATTAAAGTCAGCACATCAAAAAGGATCAAAGAAAAAGCTAGTGAGAACCAAAGAAACCCCAAGCGTATTGTGTTGTCTCACTGGGGAGTTATGCAGATTCAAGTAAACAAGTGCAAATTGTTGAGGTTTTAATGAAAATTTTCTACAATTATTGTATCTGAAGTCATTCTATATAATAACATCTGTACAGCAGATGGCCATACTGTACAAAAGGCAAGCAATGCTCCTTTTTCTTCCTCTGTTTTAACAGTACATCTGAGATGACTACTTTTGTCATTGTGCTTAGTTTGGTTCAGCAAATAATTCGTAAAATGCAGCTGCTGCAGATGGTCACAATAGTTATTTGACTGTAAAGTCAAAGACACAGTGAAGTATTTGTGCATTAGTTTCATTCTACAAAAAAAAAAAGAAATCTGACATTAACCCTGTTCAGCTCAAAAGGTATATCTACAAAACCTTTGTAAAACAAAGTAGTGAAGAACTGACATATTTAAATATGTCTTGCTCCCAAGACATAGCTACTACACTTTTTAAAAATTGAGTTAGCTTGCATAATTTCTTTACAATAATAAAACAAATTTAGTTAGTAACTGTGGTATTCTTCTAAACATTATGGGGTTTTTTTAACATAAGATTATAGTATCATTTCCCCCACACTAAGTAGTTTAACTTATTTTCTGAAGTTATAATTTCCACTTTGGTTTCTATCAGCACTTTAATTTCAAATTAATAATTTTAAGAAAAATCCAAACTATGTATTATAAGAATTTTTGACAGTTTCCATCAGTTTTGTGGAATTGTGTCTTTCATATTTCTTGAAGCTTAAAAAAATTTATTGCACTGTCACAATAGCATGCAAAGCCTCATGCACATGTATTTTTCTATTTATAAAGCAAAGGCAACTTTAACTGGAAAAAAATGTGAAAAGATTCTGTTGATGTCTATTCATTGTTTGGTTATGAAGTTCTTCATATAGAATAACTAATTTCCATTTTCATTACATTCAGCATCAGTATTGCTTTATGTAACAATGCTTGCCAGACTACAAACATTCTGAAGATTCATGTATAGCTTGTGATATGAAAAATAAAGACTGACTCCCTCAGATTGCCAGAAGCATTAAGAAACAGAACTTCCTAGCAGAATGTTTCTGAGGCTTAACGTGCAAGGCAAGGTACGTCCTCCTTCTGGGAGAATTAAAACTCCAGGACAAGAGATACACTGCTGAGTTTGCCAAATTGCTTTATAGTACAGTGACAGAACGGGCTCGGCTTTGATATATCGAATCTTGCTGCGGAAACCGTAACGTACCATGGGACGGATAATGTATAAATGATAGAGGGGAAATGATGGAAGGAAAGAGGATTACTACACAGAAGGAAAACTAGAACTATTTAAAGGACATTAGAAAGGCCTTTTACTCAGTTGCTAGGGTTGTGATCCGATTGGAAAAGCGTGGGAACGCATGCACTGTTCCTGCCTGTACTGCTGTTTATTTATGGATAAATCAAGAGTTTCAGGCTCAAGCACTTTTGCAGGCTTTCATGTCCGACGAATCTTAAATTTTTCATTTTTAACTTTTAAAATGATAAAGAAGCCCTGAAACCTGCTGGCCTGAGGAGAAATATTTCAGATGAAAAAGAAATAAATCACCATCTCACTTGGCCTACAACTTGTCCCTCTCAGCTACGAACTACTCTGCCAACTACGTACATCTGGCTCATCTCCACAGCATCTAAATGTGCCATTTTATTAATTTTAGTAAAAGACTAATAAAACAATTTACAAAAACATTCAAAATGTCTTCATTTTAAATGAGTCTCTGGTATCCTGTTAATTGTAACGAAGGTGTAAAGTTTCCTTGCAGTTCTGCAGTAACGAAGCTGGAGCACACGTTTTCCCTGGGAGACTCTCAGCTGTGCAGAGGAAGCATGTAAAAATTTAAAACTTCATAAGCCTGGAGGAGAATAATGGTATGACCCAATATTTACATAGTAGCATATGTCAGGGCCCCGAAAAATTATTTTTGTATTTTTTTTAAGCAGAAATGTAGAGTCTTAACAAGAAAATGTAGTTATAGAGTGAAAGATGTCAAAAACTTGCCATTTGAAGTATGTGCTGAATTATTACAATACCAGAATAGTGGTTCTTGTAATTCCAGCAATAAATTAGTAATTACAAGCTAGGGGATATTAACTACAAAATTAAGCACTCTTGGGTGCTGCCCCAGTGAAAGGAAAACTCAGGTAATGAAGTCTATCAGGGATTTGCTATTTTCTGTTGAGGACTTATTATGTTACCTAGAGGAGTTCCTCTCAATGCCCCACACTTTAAAATGGTTACTAGACCACCACTTGAACAAATCAGTAGCATTTTCAAAAACTCTTACCTGCAGTTTTATGTCCACTTTTAATATTCAGGCTCCCGCTGAGGTTTGATAAAGAGACTAACAAACAAGGTTTACTGGGATGTGGGATGGTTTCCATTGAAACAACCATTTGAACAGTGTGAATGGAAATTTTCTGGAAGCAGGAAAGGGATTGCCACAAGTTTTCTTGCACTAAAGCCTTTTGCCCGGCATTGGTGTGCACTGCAGGTAGTAAATCCTTTGTACTGGGGTGTTTGCTTATCGAAGTGACTTCCTCGTCTGGAATAACACCAGCTGATGGAATAGCCTCCTTCCTGGGCTCATCATCATTTGCAGATACGATTTTCTTCAAAAACTGGTTTATTTGATCAAGTCTGACAAAACTGAGATTTGCTTTCAAAGGTTTTGATATGTCCACATTTATGTCAGCTGTAGGAGAGAATTAGAGCAAGAAATATGAGAAGCTATAGCGTAATTATTCAAGCAAAAAATACTAGGCATTTAGTGCAGACATTATTTCTACCACGTTTCATTAAAAGGACTGAATCAATAATGAAATAAAACATAATGAAATTACATTTTTAGGAATAAATCCGAATTAAAACATGAAAAATACTATAAGCAATCTTCACTATACACAGTTTTAAAGGAAGAAACATGTCACAATGTCAATCTTATTTCCCTGTTTCTTCCCGGGGATCACTACAGCTATCTGAAAGACACACACTTTATTTGAGTGTGTAGGAGGGTAAATACATTTTGTGTCAGAACGAAAATATACTTCACATTCTCTTGAGTTTTACATCCAGTAGAACTATTTGAGTAACCTCCAAAGTCAATAGTGAATATTTTCAACACATTTAAATGAGTGAATAACTTGTATATTTTGTTGTTTTCTACACAGCTGACATGCAGTATTCTTCAATGCATTTT
The DNA here is from genome assembly GCA_009806455.1 of Tetrax tetrax. Lineage (NCBI taxonomy): Eukaryota > Metazoa > Chordata > Aves > Otidiformes > Otididae > Tetrax > Tetrax tetrax. Next base: position 500,714 of record WHYT01017916.1, on the reverse strand, counting down.
CAAGATGAAATGTGAAATAAAAACCAAATATAAAAACCTGAGGTAAGTTTCTATTTCTTTGTTTTCCAGGGGGATTGGTATAATCTAATATTTTTAAAATGTTCTTTGTCTCCTTAGTAAAGGATTTTGGTACTTCCCAGACTGCTAAAAGTCTCACAGAATTTTTAGAAATCACAACTAATATAAACAACATTGACAACAGTAGATATTTTAGTAGCTGAGATGTTGCAATTACTAAAGTTATTTCATAGATGAGGAGCAGGATTTTATGATGGTTGAAATTTATTTCTGTGCTGCTATCTGCATTTTATCAGTACATTACACTTCATGACAGAAATTCATCTTTAACTTCATTTTTAAATTTTTTCATTTCAAATTCAGCTTTCACTCAGTAATGAGCCAGCTACCCTGGGCAGGGGAAATGTTTGCTTTTCACTTTGCTGTTTGATTCCCACCACCTCACCTTCAAGAACCGAAAGTGATTAAAATTCTGTGCATATATCTAAATTAGATTAAATGTTCAGAGAAAACAGCACTACTTAGTTTCAAGTTTCACTACAAATATATACAGGAAACACTGTTTGTTGAAGGTTTTATACAGATTAATGAATATTTCACCAAAATTAGGACCTAGTTTCAAGTTATCCAGGATCATGTTCTACTCTTAATGCTGATGCAAACTGATGAGCTCGATTCTCCCACTCTTTAGGTAAATCACAATTTTTTACAACAATGATAAAGAGCTGCAGGAGCAGCGTTTCAGAGCTGCTCTTAAGTACAGGTTTATACTGACTTCAGAGAGTTCCAGGCACATGACAAAGCACTCTTCTGACCCCCCAAAATATCTGCGAGTTCTAAATTTCAGTTAGATGCTTTGGTATCTGAATAGATAAGTTTCTGAATTATAAACTAGCACTTTTCCTATAAAGATAAGATAAACTTCTTAATGGCCATGTAAGCTCTGTTACAGCTGAATTTCAAAATCCCAAACAATCTTAGAAAAAGGTCTGTAGTACTCCACAAGCCACAGCTAACTGAAATTCAAGACTGAAAAATTATTTTAATTGTAACTTACAATTTTAATTAATGGTTTTCTGAAAATGTTTTCTCTTGTGTTAAAGCCTTTCATGCTGAACTAGAAACTGTGGCAAAACACTAGCCAACACGGGGGCATAGCAGAAAGGCAAATATCAAAGCTAGGAAGCTGGACATTAGAAGAGAGCAAGATTTTTAGGCATCCAAAACTACACACTTGGAAGATTTAAAAAAAATATTCTGATATTTTTAAATAAAACCAAGGGAAGAAAAATGTCATAACACTTTTGAAAATTTCTCTACCCTTCTTGGCAATAAAGAATACCCCAAGACTCGCCTGCCTTTTTGCACACTTCACTAGTCGTCTCCTCCCTTTGAACAGAGAAAGGAAACTTATGAAGAAAGTAGAGACCCATGTGACATTACAATACTAATTTACTTGTGATACTCAAATGGAAAGGAATGTTATTGTAATGATTTTTTTTTAAAAAAACAAAACAAAACAAAAAAAGCAAATAAACAAATAGCAGCATTTTTCAAGTTACCCAAGTTTGAAATCCAACTCACACTGAGATTTGAGTTTCTGAACCATTTAGGCACTTCCAAAACAAGTCCCTTATCGACTTAACTTTCTCTATTAGTCATGCAGTAATAAAGGAGTAAAACAGAATAGATGTTCTTGGTTTTGCTACATAATTAAGTTTGTAAGTTAATAAATGAGGAAAGGACCCTTATTGCTTGATCTGACAGCTTTTACACCTAACTGCTTTGTCAAAGGCACATTTTATGGCCAACACTTTCCTATGGTAGTATAGCCCAGGAGGAAAAAACAACCAAAAACCCTACAACCCAAAACTGCTTAGACATAAGCTGACAGAACAGGTGTCAAGCTAAAGCCAGAGAGTAAACTTGAGAAATATTTAAATGGAGATTAAACTGAGAGTAGTAGTTCTCTCTTGGGCTTCCTCAGGCCAAGGCAGAGAAGACACAGGGCACTGGTGAAGTTCAGCGGTGGCACATACCATACCATACACCTGTGGTCCTGGGCCTGTGCTTTATCACTGCTGTTAGTCACTTGTTTTCACAAATACTGTGCTCATCCAACAGAGCAATTAAAAAATTGACACTAGGACACCAGAGAAATGCAAATTACTTCCCCGTTTTCTGTTGGGAAACCGCACGTCACACAAAAAATGTTGTCATGACTGATAACCTGACAATGGTTTGTATTAAATTGTTGTTACAATTCAGTGAAGCAGCCCTGATAGAAGATGGTGCCAGCTAGAGGCAGTAATTGCAGAAAATGTAACTTCGGAAACTTCACTGCAAATATTTTAAATATCTCATAATGACATAGGTTATTTTTACAACTGGGAAAAGACTATGTAACGAAATTCTTTGGCATTTTAAGCAAAACGTTCAAAAAATAAAAATCCAATTGAGCAATCAACATGTTTTTACTCTTTGTCCTGTTTTACACTTTATAATTAGCACTGTAAAAGAAACTTTAACATTTCTTCTAAAAAACCCATATTTAAGTGATAGACAGAAAGAGTGAAAACTGATGAAATATGAAGAGCTATTTATAGCAGTTGATGAAGACAGATGTTCAGTAGCTTCTCTAGTCACTCAAAATGGGCTAAAAAGAAGTGTTACTATGTAAAGGGTCACCTAGATGCAGCTGGAAGAAAATTTCCAGGGTGCAAAATCCAAGGGTAACAGTTTTTAGATTATTTTAAACACCTTGGAAAGCAGACCACACAACACTGCAGATTCTGTATCAGCAGGAAAACAGAGGTTCCTACAATTCAAACAGCTCTTTGACTTGTCCAGGATAGGGTAAAGGGTAGCTCAAAGTCACCTTTAACTCCCCAAATACATCAGTCTCTCCTTTGCCTACTAGTGACTGGCTACCAGAATTATACCCCAATGCTTTCTTTAGATTTAGGACATAATAGCAATAACTTATTTTGCCAGGTGTTATCTATTCTGAGCAAATAAACCGTAAAGAAATTACTGTGCCTGTAAATAGACTGCATGCAAATGAGTTATTTCTGGTTAAGTTTAAATGAGACAGAACTAGATGATATCAAAGTAGTATTTTTTTTTTTTATTACAGTTTAGCATTTGAGTGTAGAATTAGAATTGTTCTTTCTTTCTCTCAGTTTCTTCACTACACCTCTTTAGATTACCCAGTAAATCCATGTCTGTCAATTATTAGTTCCTAATTACGCTTCACAACTTTCTGAACAGCTACTAGGAAACAGAATGATGAAATAACTATTGAGTTAAAAGGAGATTAGATAAATATAAATAAATTACACTTACTATATGCTCCCACCACACCAGGAGATGACTTAACAGCGAAAGGAAAGGAATCACGTTGCAATAATGAAATCAGAGAGGGAATTCAGGTCCCAGAGGCGATTCTACAGAGTTTATGTTAATGTACACCTTGTGGGGGACCAAAAATCAACTGGAATAGTTTCCTGAAAACTGTTTCCAGCTATTTTCTCATTTAAAAAGTTCCAACTTCACTTGACCCATTAGTCATCATATTACTTACATTTATTATGTATTTTGAAATCTATTACAAAAAACCCAATGGATTCAATATGGCCTGTTTGAACAAAATCATAACATCCATAAAAGAAAACCTATAAGCAGCACTCTGAAATTTCTGTCTGAAACAATTTCTTTCTTTGTCATTTTATTACTCAGAGCTTCAGATAAAAAATTTCAAAGTTATGAGTATTTTACTCTTGTTCTCCATAACATTCAGATTTGTACTGTGAAGGTATAATTTTATTCTGTGAACTTGGGATAACGATATTACTTAAAAAGACTTTTTATTTGGTGGGCTAAGGATGAATAAGCAACACAAAAATAACAGAGCTCCTTGCAAGTTGTTTTAGGTCAGTCCCAGATCTTACTGAAGTCAATGGGCTTATTCCAATATATGCTATAACTTAATGTACACCAGGTTACTATTTCTATGACTAATAAACTACCATAGTATATTCTTAATCTGAAAAACCAGAAAGTAAAATCAATGAAAATTATTTATAAGGTTTATTTATAAGACTGAGATCTTTTAACAGACTCTGAGACATGTTGAACTGTTAGAGAGAAAAACATGGCATTTTCCAAGAATGTAGTCACTTCTCATACCACTCATTCTGCAGTGGATCTTTTATTTCCCATAGCTAATATAGAAAAGGCCAGGTCTTTCTCCCTCAGGTTGGACAGGGATGTCACTCTCCCCTATCTCAAGAAGTCTGCACAATATTAAACTTTTTAATAAATAGTACTGCCATAGAAGAAACTACTATTTGCCCTAAACTCTTAGGAGTATTAAGTTTCCTAGTCCTAAGCAGGAGAAGAGCAGACAACAGGCATGAAACATTTTACCACAAGCAATATTCTTTCTCTGTGAGCCACCCATCCTGATGTGGGGAGTTTAAATAGAAGAAATCTGAGGAAGGTAAAGGTAATCTTGAGCCCTGATTCTGATTTGGAGTCAGGGTGGCCCTTCAGCAACAGGGAAACAGCTGAATTTCAAAAATTAAATTTATAAAAATAGGAAAGAGAGAGACATGTAAAGAAAAGACTAGCTGTACTGTTCTCAATTGTTCCTGGTCAGGCATCAAAAGAGAGACAAATTAAAAGAAATTGAAAAGCAAGAAGAATCCAAATGAATTGGTTTTATCCTCTAATTCATCATTCTCAATTTGGATCAAGGGGAAAGAAGGAAGAAACTTGAGACAAGGCTTCAGAGGCCATCTGCAGTCCATCTTGTATTCTGCTTCTGTGAGACAGATGCCAATTAGTCTGGAAGAGGCTGGTAGTCACTGCTCAGTATTTCTACCTACTGCCATCTGTGTGCTGCAGCTCCACAGAAGCAGCTCTCTAAGGCCAATATGGGGAAATACAGCCTTCGGGAAGCTTAATCAACCTGCGCCACGTGTGGTGTTCCCCAGCGGTAACAACTCCCTACTTCCACGACCCAGTACGTCACTGACATGACACGAAGACATTAACAGCTCTAGCTAGCCAGTGCCTTGAGTCTGAGATCTCAAACAAGGCTCAGAGTGATATAATTCTACTCACTTTTTAAAATCGTCACAATTGAACCAAAATAAATTGATGTAGGTTGAAAAGACCAAAGATACCATTAATAAAGGACAGAGGGTTATTGCTATTCATAGGATGTTGGCTGAAATTAAGCAACCGTGCAGCTACAAAATGCACCACAGAAGTGTCTCAAGGATTGGGTGGCGAGGCCAAAAACTATAATGGGGGCATTGGGAGACACTACCATGAAAGAAAAATCCTAGCTAAGGGAAACATTAACTCTCAACAAAGAGTCAGGGAAGTTGAAGCACAATATGGTGAGATAAAATAAATTGTTCCAGGTCACAGAGCACGTTTATGGAAAAGAAAAGAACCCATAAATACTAACTCTCTATTATCTGCTTAGCTCCTGAATAATATACCTGTATTAAGACATACATGAACAAAAAAAAAAAAAGAGGATTTCAGTAAACTGAATAAATATTTGAAATAAGTTCTAAAAAAATGCCAATAAACTGAAAAGATACAAAGAAAATATTTTCCAGCTTATCCATGTGGCTTCAGTATGAAGTTTTCATTTTCAGTACTGAGGCATTTAAGAAACTAAATTTGAAATAAATGTTGTAGACTCTGCTTTTAGAAAGCTACTTCAATAATTTTACGCATTATTATACTGATATTACAGGCAATAGATGTGTCAAAAGCAAAGTAATACCTACAGGCTGGTACACCTGTTTGGAATATTTCTCTTTGCCCTCTTAATCAAATAAATATCATTTCATGGCTATAGTGTCAGTGCTTTAAAAACTTGTTTGTAAAAGAGCAAAGGGAAAAAAAAACCTACTAGAAAGCTCAAAAGTTTTGCAAATGACCCAGAGTTAATTAGAAAAGTCTGCACCCTGGCTAGTTCCCCTTCTCACGTGTCAGCTCTCATTAAATCAAAAAATTCTCATTTCAAAGTTAACAAACACCATGGTTAACAAAACTGTTAAACTGGGATCAAGTGGGCACATTCCTAGGTTTATATATGATGTCATGCTACACAGCCCACAGCTGAACTTGCAAGTAGTATGAATGATTTTTCAATATATTAAGTATCTGATCTAATGCTAATTTTCTCTCTATAGGCTAACTGTGCTGGGAACAGGTGGCCCTGCTTTCAATTACGGAGGGCTAACATGCCAGTGTGAGGCCTGGATTAGTTCACCTTCTCACAGGGAATTTGCCTCGGTTGGGAATGGATTTATTATGGCTTCACACATGGAACGGAGCTCATGTCAGCTGAGGGCAGTGATACATCATATGATTCAAATTAACCTGCTGTGGACTGTTCCGCAGGGCTGATATTGTGTATTAAAATGACGACATTTTTAAAACAGCTTGAAAGAAACCAGGATTGCTGAAGTGCAATGGTTCCAATTTGTTCCAACTAATCTATCACCTGCTGGAGATATTATTCTAGTGGGTTTCTGGTAGCTACTATTTTCCAGGTTTCTCCAAACCACTGACCTTGCTAATGGATACAATTGTTGCCTTTGCACACAGGGGGAGAAAGCTGGAGAGAGTGCCATGGTGCAGTTTTGTTTGTTGCTTTTTCTGCATAACCCTAGATCCAGCGCTGTGCCCCTTGCCATGTCCAAACCGTGCCAGGGAGGGACCGGCAGGAAAGAACAACTCCCCAGGTCCCCCACTTCTCATTTTATCTTTCAGTAGGACATGGTACTTCTTAGTTTGTCTGGATAATTTCTTCTGTAGAAATTCTTTCGAAAGGTAAAGTATCAAGGATCGCAGTTAATTCACACCCAGCATAACATCTTCCCAAGAAATTGCTAGGGGAAAAGAACTTTGGCACAAACCATCTATATTTTGCATTTATAAGTATTTTAAGGCAATTTGTATGAAGCTATACTTCATAAACATGTTTTGTATCACTTGCAGAAAGAATACACCAAAAAGACAGCTTTTATAGCCAAGAACGCATAGTTGAGTTTTAAAAAAGATCCAAAGAAAGGACTAAAGGGTAAAGATAATAAATTTTCAAAAACTTTTAAAACGAGATGGTCATATTTGTTTCTCACCTAATGAATAATACCTAATGCTGAAGCAATAAATAGTACACTTATATGTATTAGACAAGAACTAGATGAACAATCCAGTACAGACTGAATATAAAAGAGAGAGGGTCATGTAAACTGATGTAGATGGTATTTAAAAAATTTTAAATAATTAGTTACTGTAGAAAGAGAGAGAATAGTCCTTTAATACATTGTGGGGTTAAGGTTGAGGTCTGTTCCCACAGGCCTGATGATGAATGCTTATTTCTCCTAGGATCCTATTACCTTAAATCTGGAAGAAATATAATTTTTCTTTAGTTGCCAAAAACGTACAAAATAATCAACTCATGTGGCAAGAAGTGCATTAATGTATCCTGTTATTCTCATTTAATTAGTGGTTTCCAAGTTTAGCTACTTGCTGTAGTTTTTTGATCTCCAAGCTAATATGGACTGACAACCTGGTTTCCTGTGTGGTGAAACCATACGATTTTTCTATGGAACACTATCTACTTATCTACTTCAGCTGACAAACTATTTACAAGAAGTACCAGTTTTATCTAACACAGCAAACACTGGGAACCACTTGCAGATTTTTTTCTTTTAACTGCTTGCATAGCAGTCTACATTATAAAACACAGGCATGTTTGGTTGTTATATTTGAAATTTAACTTCAGCACAACAAGGTATTTTTTAAGAAAAATGACATTAGAACTAAACCACTAAACTTTGAACACTTAAAATCTATACAGAAAACTGTATTGTTATCACAACTGCTACATCCAGATTTTTTTTCTGCACAGGCACAGCTTTTAAAAATGTGCTAACTTTTCAGAACAGCAGACTAGCTATACCCAACAAGTAGAACCTACTTACTGCAGTTATACAACACATATACATAAATGAACCTGAAAACACACAGTATGCCCTTAGAAAATATGCCAGTTAGGAGTAGCACTCTTTGGCAAATGTTCACCAGAAAAGAGTAGGCCTTCAAGGCCTGCAACACAAGCATACTCCAGTAGTGCATTTATTTATTCAATTTATTAACTGTGACATCTTCCATCAAAAATATTGTTTGTCTGGTGATCTTACAAGAACTCTCAGGAGTTTTGCTGAGATTCTTGTCCTCAATGAACAACTGCCAGCTTAGTTAGGATGTGGTCATCTAGACACTTTCTCCAGGCCCACTGACAGCCAAGCTACCTCACCCTGGAAGAAGTTGTGGTTAGAGGACTTCTCTCCCCCCAGGAGAGTTAGTAACTTATTTTCCAGTAGCCTGCTGAGGAGCTGTCAAGCTTTCATAACTCTTTGCATGTGCTGTTCTGACGCAATCACATGCAGAAAGCGCCTTCAATTACTCATCCAGTGAAACCTCCAGCCCCCAAGGAAGGCCTTTTGGTAAAGGTTAGTGTATTTGAAGAGGATCTCATTGCAGCAAGAGCTGAGGTTAGAACAATCTGCAAAGGAATGCAGAGCTGTTTTGTTGTATTACACTGGCAAAACACTTCATTAAAATTCAGAGTAATTGCTCTTGAGTAATATGTAATGATAGATCCAATTAGCAGCAAAAAGATGATAAAAAAAGCCTTTTGGCTAAGAAGAGATCCTGGAGGAAATTTCTGAAGTTTTATATGCTTTATGAGAATAAATAAGACTGCAGTTTATGATGCATATTAATTCATATTTTTTCAGTCCTCAACTTAGCCAAATACCATGGAGGGGAGAGATTTTACACCGATTCGAGATCTGACTGAATTGCTGAGAATGCAGCAGGCACTTAGATTACTTGTGAATATATACTTGGCAAGCTGGTACCAACTTCCACATTTGCTGCTTTAGATAGAAACTCGTCCTGCTCATAGGAGAGCATCAGTGAAACACCTTTAGGTGTGTAATAAATTAAATATAAAGACTATGCTACGAAATTACAGTGAGAACCTTGAGACAAGGGGAATGCACAGATGAAGAGTCTGGGAATACAGGGACACGAAGAGAGAGAACACAAAAGAATTGGGGAGGGGAGGGGGAAGGATAAAAGAAAACCAATCTGGCAGCAGTGACCAAAAGGCCACTGATAGTAACTCTCTACCCCTCTTGTGCTGGGATTGTGCTGGATTCACGATTAGAATGAAAATCTACTATTATTATCAATCAATCCTTTAGTTCAAATGGCAGTAGACCACACAGTAAGTCTGAATGTTCAAAGTCCTATTAATGAAGCCAAATAGGGATCAATATAGCAAAAGCTCTGCATTGTCAGGTGGTTTTAAAATCTTCTCTTAAAATAATACTTTTAAGGCACCACAGAAAACCAAAAAAGGAGCAATAATGAGGTTGTTCATGTACTTAACTCTTTCCTCAAGAGTCCTGCCTGCTTGCATGCAAAAAATGGATTTTCAAGTTACTTAATCACAGTATCTATAGTCAGCAGGTATTTGTATGTCTCCCTCTCTGGTTGTTCCATTTGATGTCCTGGGGTCTGCTATGCAGAAGTGATTACTGCTCCACCCAAAGACAACACGAACTGTGTTTCCAACATCTAAATTACTATATTTTTAAGTTCCCTGAAAAACTAAATTGCGTGTTTTAAATTGGTATAATATAATGAGAAATTGGTAATATAATGAGAAAATTTTTAGTTTCTCTGTGCCTCAGTTGCCTTCTGTGAAATGACAAGGGTGTACCACTCTATCATCCATGGGAGAGTTGTGCAGGTAAATTAGTATTTCTGTAGTGCTCAGATCCTAAAGCAGTAAGCAATGCAGAGGAAACAAGCAGTTCTGCTGTAAAGCCATGTTTAGATAGTGTGCTATAGTACTATGAACACATAACTGAATTAATATGAAAATTCAGTACTGAAGAGTTGCTCATGAAATGATTGATAACAGCTCATTCTGTGTGCTGAGCAAAGCAAGGATATTCAGGGAAAAAAAAAGAACTTACACAATTCAGCAAACTATAATAAATACACATAAGAGAAATGAATTATGATGGTACAAGTAAATGTATATGCATTTTCTAACTTTTAATATAACCTCAATTATATTAAACATCATAATGCAGTTATAAATATTGCATAATTCACAAAATAGAGAATGAATGACACTTCAATTTGCAGGAGTTTCTGATGCTCTAGAAGTGAAACTTTAAGTCACATTATTTTAAATAAATGCTAATATACCGTCATACTACATCACTTATATTCTGTGTTAATAAAATAAACACAATATCACTATTTTTAAAATTTTACATTATCAACACTTGAATTTTAAATGCCAGGTATCCAGATTCCAAAGAACCCAAAAGGACTCGGCTTATAAGAATCTTCAGAAACATTTGAAGAGTCAGCTTTTATAAACATAACTGTAGTAAAATGTCAGTGTTCCAAGGCTAGAAGCAGGTAGGTTTCATTTAATTGGAAGTTTGCCAACCTCAGCCTTCCTGAGGAGTAAAATGTATAAATTTACCCTGGGAAGAAAATAAATAACTAGACTTTAAACTTATGACTGTTCCAGAACTAACCATTCCTCAACTTTTCTTTCAATTCTGGGTAATTGCTGGAGAAAAAAGGAATACATTTTTCTGATGATCTAATGTGTGTGTGTGTGTGTGTGTGTGTGCATAGCTATAAATAGATTACCTTAGAAAACGGAGATTGAAGTGCAATGCTTACCTGGTCCATTAAGGAAGTCTTTAATTTGCACAGTGATAAGAGGAGGTGGAATACCACTTTTAGCATCTACCTCTCCTGCTACGGTCTGCAACCAAATCTTGCAATAATCCAGAGCTTCTGGTAGAGTCTTCCCAGAATCTACAGGTGATAATAATCATAGTCATTAATGATAGTCCAGGAATAGGATACATAACAAAATGCTACATACACAATTGATTACATAAAATTAAAAGTTTCAAACGTAACACAGTAAATAATCTTCCTAATACTACTGTATAGCATTTGTGCCTGCAGACAGATGCACGTGCATAACAATGCATGCACACATAGGCAAGAGGGCAAAGTTGTAATTACACAGTGTGTAGAAAATCTGCAAAAATATCAAGTAAAATATGAGTAAAAGACACCAGTTACCACAAGATAACTTTAAAAAGTACACAATTTTAGCTTTAATTATGATGACACTTAAGCAGTCCTTACAAGAGAATGTGCTCAAAATACACTGCTACTTCTACTTTTCACTGCTAGGTAGAGAAAATGATAATGGAAGCATAAATGATAAAGGCTAAAAGATCAGGATGCTACCACATCTCAGGAACAGAGCATAATGACAATGTAATGGTATCATTCTCTTCAGAGTTTCACTCAATAGCTAATCAGTAGCTATTCTTGCATTGAACTGTATTTCTTCGACGAGTTTATAATATTACAATAGCACATGAAAATTATTTTCCTCCGAGTGCTATTCTTGTCTTCATCTTCTGTATATCACAAATGGCAAAAGCAGTAGTCTAAAGAGGCTTTTTAATCTTTAGCAACTCATGACCTTCATTATAACAGCCCTGATTTCTGGCTCTACAGGTCTAAAATTCTAAAGAATCAATTGTTCTTTATCACTAAGACTGCTATGTAAATTATTGAATGTCTGCCTCATCCTCAAAGATTTAAGGAGATTTTCTTGATGTTATTCTCTCCCATTTTCAGCCACTTAAAAAATGCCATAATTGCTTTACTTGAGTTTTACTGAACGAACTCCTTTCAAGAACAGTATTTACATACCCACTATTACAGCCAACATATGGTATCGTGGTATCACAGTCATATGTGGACTGGGTATATAAAGTCAGCTTTGGAATTTGTATTTCTTGACCTCATCATGTGATTCATATAAAACTTGGCACATATGAACCCTTATGTGATTTCAAAGAACCTACTGAAACCAATTGATCATGACTTTAGGTCTATATGGAAAAGATCAAAAGTTAGCACATTCTTCTGTTTTTATTTGACCAATTTTCAGGCAATGACTTTACAGCAGTATTTGTACTGCATGGCATATACATTACAGCCTTTCCTTCCCTTTATTCCTGCTACACATTTATAAAGTCAGCTCTCAACAGTTATTTAAGAGCTGTCACTGCATACAACAGATTTGTATATTTTCCATGTGAATTTCTACATTTTTATGGTTCTTAGCCCTTTCCTTTAATTAGATTAACCAGAAGAATGGTGCAGCACGCTCCCTTTTCTGATTGCTTTAGGCAATATCTTGTTTCTTGTGTCTGGAGTTTGCCTAGTATACGGAAAATAATAATAATAAATATCTTTACCATCAAAGTACACGTCTTTTTTAAAAGATATTTTTGTAGTTGTTCTGAACAAGGATGTTATCTGTGACTTGGATCTGTACCGTGACATATTGTTTTGTGCTAGTAGCTCATAAGTAATATGCTAACGCTTTTCAGAATACATAGCATAAAGCATTGTAAATATTACTGAACATTGTGCAATGAACATCACTGAATCAATTAAATTGATCTCTACGTTATTGTTCCTTCAGAACTATTAGTATGAACATTAAGGTGTACCAATATGGGGCAAAATGTTGCAATATGCCATTATTTTGTCTCATTTTTCAAATACATCATCACATACTGTATATAGCAATCTAGATCATACATTGGCATTTCAAAAAATCCAGTAAATTTAGTCAAGCATTTCTTTTGAAAAATACATGTACAGGTATTTCTATTATCTGAAGATGTGTTCATGTTATAAAATATCTAGTAATTACTTCAAAGTGGGAGCTGTTTAAAGATGAGAGTATCTCTGATGAAAATAACTTAGCAGAAAATCCTTGCGTGACAGAATACATTAGGTATACAAACACTGCCCTCAGGGCACTGGGAATTGCAGTATGCAAGCACAGAATCAAAAAAAAATAAAGGAACCAAGGGGGTCTCAGGAGATTATTTTGCTCTGTCTTGTCTCCAAGGAATGCAGCATCGTTACCTCTTCACTACCCGGGGCACTGCAGGACTAGGATACATGAATAACGAGGACTCCAGAACTTACATATTAGGAACACAACACAAAGAAACCTCAATGCACAAAACTAGCCTGAGTCCAACAAATACACTACTTTTAATCCAGCTAGGCCTTACTGATTTAAAGACTTTTTTTTTTCTTTTTTTTTTAAAACTGTGTTATTCTGAAACTGAGCTAATTCTGGAAGCAGGATAGTTGCATTGACACAACTTTGCATTGAAGGTAATAGTGCCAAAGACTATGCAAAGAACTAGTTTGAGTGCTTCCATGTCCATGGCATACAGTCAATTTGGAACCTGAGTAAAAGACTTTACATCAAAATATGCCCGATACAGATCAATAAACAAGTTTTTGCATAATGAGAGGAAAGCTAAAATCCAGAGGTTTCAAAACTGACTCTGTTCTCAAAAACTTGAAGGGAGTTCCAAATAGGAGCTATAAAATCTATCTGAGTAAGACAAATTAATTTACACCACAGGTCAAAAGACTGAAGTATGTGTATCTTGATTAAAATACCTTCTAAGGTAGAAAACAGCATATGCATTTTCACAGGATTAAGGATCAGGAAAGGAATAAAACAGTATCAATCAATCAGTCCCTATGTCAAGGGCATAGGAATTGACAGAGAAGCACCTGAATGAAAAAGAGAAAATTTTAAGGTAAAAAGTGAGGAATTCCTGATGGGGAGAGCTGTTAGGAAAAGGACTCTTCTCCCTCAAGAAAATGATGGAAAATATTCAGAATGTTTAAAAATACACTTGACAGAACTCTATAAAATATACAATAGGGAACAATTATACAACAGCAGGGAACTGGTCTGAATAATGTATTATAATAGGTCACTTCCATTTCCATTTTCTATGATTCTCCCAAAAATCAACACTTAAATTTGCAGTTATTTGTCTAAAGAAAATGCTGGAGAAAACCCAATGGATGCATATGTAAGTAAAAGGAGAAGCTAGTATTACTCCATAGCAAGCCAAGAGAGAGAAAAGAAAGGCTTGAGAAGTGAAGAGTGGTGAGGACGGCCAGTAATTCTATCCTCCACACCATGTGAAAAATTTATCTGTGGCAGCAAAAGAAAAATGGTGAGACAACGATCACAGATTGACAACGATGACTGTAATTTAAAATCTGTAAGACTGAGAAGTAGAGGCCTTCAATAAGTCCACATTTCACCCCCCTCTTCTTTTTTTTTTTTCCCCAGAAAAAAAATAATCTCTGGCTATTTTTTAATCCATTCAAACATCCAAAGACACTTTTACTCTTGCTGAGGTCCAGACCTCAGCTCCAAACTTCACAGTTTATGAAGTATCTTTCTAAACTTGATTTCATAGGATCATAGAATAGTTTGGGTTGGAAGGGACCTTTAAAGGCCATCTAGTTAAACCCCGATGCAAGAAACAGGGACATCTCCAACCAGATCAGGTTGCTCAGAGCCCCGTCCAACCTGGCCTTGAACGTTTCCAGGGATGGGGCATCCACCACCTCTCTGGGCAACCTGTTCCAGTTTGAATTTGCATTCATAAACTTTTGATTTCATCTGCTATCCCCTGATTCTTATGTTAATAGCAGAGAGCAAAAACCAAACTTCTGAACACTAAGGGAAGCAAGGAGACAGGAGAGGAGGGAGGCAGGAGAAATTTCACATCTTGAAGATTTTCATTCTCCAAAATGGGGTTTTGTTCCAGTTTGTCGCTGAGAGCCAGGGCAGCTCAGGGGGCAGAGCCCGTGGGAGGCTTTAATGAGGGGGCTCGGCAATCCACAGCACCCCAGCAGCTGCCGGGCAGGGACAGGGCTACCGATCGTGTGCGCAGGCCGGCATCTTGGGCTGTTCAGCTGGAATTCTACTCAGATCAAATGAGCTCTGCAACACGCTTTTATTTCAATGGATGAATCACATTTTGGTCTGCAGTCAATTTTAAAAGCCAGTACGATGCTGCAATCATCTCTGCATTTCAAACTCTGAAGTGGAATGTTTGGTCTTATTTTAAAAATGGTTTCCATTGGAATTTAAAGAACACAAGTGGGAAAACGTTTCTACTAGCATACTCACAAGTGCTGTGTCAGGAAGTTCAAAAATGAGCACTTACAGTAACCTGAGGAATTCACATTCCCAGGCCAGCTTGTCTTTACGGGTGGGGGCTGCACAACCTCCCTCCTCCCCCGTCCATCGGTGCAGATGTGCCGGACAATAAATATACTCGGAGGGGAACAGGTGACACTCCAGCAGAACTCCCTCAATGCTATGCTAGGAAACAGCCTTAAATCCTCTCTGCCTCGTAGGAAGCACAGGCTGACAGAGAGGCAGTGAATCAGACTTCCCGCCAGAGCCAGCCTGCACCGCTCTCCATGCAGCCTGGGCTTTCCATCAGATCAGAGGTTACATGTGGTCTTAGCTACTGCATCTGCTCTCCATGGACCCCCTGCCATCAAAGGCGTGGGTGTAAAAAAAAAATAAAATAAAAATCAAGAATAATTCTGGATGGCCTCACAATGCCCGTTTTTTGCAAATGCTTTGCTGGCGGAAGTTGAAGAAATTCCAGGCATAACAGATATTTACTGAGAAATTCTCTCCCTTAAAACGACCAAGCACCAAAACCTCCTCCTTGAAAATAAACAAACAAACAAATAGAAAAAAGATTTTTCAAGAATGCCCAGAGCAGAATGCTCAGGAAATGAGGCAATTTTGTATCTGGATTACATTACCTGAAACAAAGCAAATAAAGATTTAAAAAAATATTTATAAAAGCAGCTTATGAGATTACATTAAAAACAATTGCACCCACTTTTATATAAGTGGAAATGGCCAATGTTCTGTTTGCAAAAACTAACAGTTAGCAGATGCCTTTTTGTTAAGTGTAAGATGAGCATTGAATAAAAAAGGTCGTTTTACAGTATCTTTCAGGCTATTTATATAGAATCTTACAAGGAAACTCAGGGAACAACTAGTCTTTTTAATAGTGCTTATTAAGCAGTTAACATTTATTCCATTAATTTACTTACTTTGATTTGAAGTAACATAACTGCCACCAAGCTGTGCAATTACAAAAATAATTTAAAACACAAATGAAGCAGTTTAGTGTAACCATAATAAAATTGAGCTAACATTTTAATAACCTAGTAAGTCTCCTCCTTCTACAAACTGACTTGCCAAGTGGACTTGGTTGGAGAGAAGGACTGAGGAAATTGAAAGCACAACCACTAGGTCTTTAGCTCCAAGGCAGGCAAATGCTCCCATATGGAGACACTGGCCTGATGGAAATGTGCTGCTACTAACTGCTAATTAACACACTAACAATAGTTAACTTTTAAATAGTCTACTTCCTCCTATTTTGTTCTAAGTTGTTCTTCTTTCATGTTTCAGAAAGCAAGCGAAAAATAGCACAGCTAGTGACAGAGGAGTCAAGTTCTTTGGACGAAGTTTGGTGCTTCGGCCACTACGCAATACTCTTTCTCACAAAGGAAGAGCAATAGCTTAATGTGCAAGATCCTGAGTTTTACGCTTTATGAACTCAAAATCTTTCAAAAAACAATATCAAAACCCTTGTCCCAAATAAAATATATCTGGCTTCATAACAGTATTAAAAATTTAATTTCTACACATGTTGAAAGCAGTAAACCATCATAGGGCAGCAAGCGTAATTTTGTCACCAGCCCAGGATTGACTCTTATTCTCTTTAAAACTCATGTTGGTGCTGTTTTACAGGATAATTTTCCTATTTTATTCAAATCTTCATAAAACAGACTCTCATCAAACTACCTGTTAGAAGTAGTTCTAAATTTTAGAGTATTCTTTGTTGATTTACAACTGAACAATAAATTTCTTAGAAATACACTAAGGGGAGGTGAGAGATGGAAAACATAACTAGGTCCAAACTATTACCAGCTTTTCTTTACCCTGAAGTTTTTGTTTCAGCTAGCATCCATCAGAAAATAAGACCATCCTAATTTCACAATGGAATTTTGTACTTGGTTCTGCCTTGCAAGAGAGTTGGTTAAGAACTGTAGATTTTTGTCTTTCAGAAAAGCCACAAGAAATAGCCAGTATTTCATAAGACCTAAATCTACTGCCGTTGAACAGTAGCCAAGTCTTCAGAATTACACAACGAAATTGATTCAAAACAATTTTTTCCAAATGCTTTAAAAAATTCCTAAAATATTCTTATGCAATGTATATGGTGTATATACACACAAAAATGATGATTTGAAATGGCAGAGTTTTTATTACCATGTTTTGCATCTAATCTACACATTTCACATATAGCTTAACTACGTAACCATATTAGTACAAGTAAAGAGAAATCACCCCCATAGGAGTACCAATAAAACTTTATAATAAACATCATGTATTTTTCCTTTTGTCCAGACAAGTCTCCATTTTTTAGGTTGTGATGAAATTTGCTGTTACAGGCCTGACCTTCTGAGTTGCTGCTGTGCTGCTGCCTGTCTCCATCACGTGATGTAGACAACGTTTTCATCAGGCCTGCTTGCCCACTGTTTAAATGGTGTTTTTTGTTAAGGGGGAATAAGTTCCATCAGTTCTTATAATCTAATTAAAATGTATCTTTTATATTTATCTTGTGTCCTCTTCCCTATCCTACCTTAAATAATAGAGAGATAGTTGCATGCATACATATAGACACAAGAAGAGCCATCTTCTAGAGAGTCCAAGTGGAAATATTCCTTAGCAACATTCACTGTAAATTAAAGATAATTTATGCTCTCTTCTCAAGCTTCAGTCCTTGATGCACAAAGAAATACAGGAATATAGGGTGTACAGAGGGAGAGAAGCTAACTTATTTATTTCAAATAAACTTTATATTGTTCTTCATTTGGATAATACATCTCTTTCAGTTAAAACTGTCAGCAAATAGTCACAATGTCAAGAAAAATTGTCATGACTGATGAAATCAACTGCAGCAGCACAGAAAATGCCATGCAAAGCTCCTGATGCTGTATTATATGATATGCAATATAGAGAGTGTGTGTATATATACACACACACATATATATACAACATGTAGTTCTTGGCTATTTTCCGTCAAATACACGTGCTAGAGATGAAAAATAGAAATTTCCAAAACTAACACATTACTACAGTGGTATGACAACATTAATCTTGAATGATGCAGTTACAAGCACAGCAGGTTTTCCTAAACAAGAGGCAATAAAAACTTCATACTACCTATTTTGCTTTGTGAATTAGTGTGTGACTTGAAGTGTGGATTAGTTTTATTAACTTATTAATACATTTAGGATGGTGTTTTTAAGCACTAGAACTTTGGCACCCACCTCTCAAACCTTTTTGAAAAGAGCCCTGATGCTTTGGTAGCAAGCACAGGACTCTGCCTGATACATGACTAAAGGTACTTACTACTGCCCACAAAGGCAGCAGGATGGGACCAGAACTTTTGTCTTCACATAATATCTGACTTCTGCCTCCACATTCTTTTACTTTTGCCTGACACAGAGACAAAAAGCCAAAGAAAAGGGTCAGACCCAGGTACAGCTAGTCTTTGGTCCTCCAAGAAGACCTCTTTGGGTGTCACTGAACAACTGTTGGTGACTGAGCAGCTCTCAGGCTGTACGTTCCTACTATCTTTACTATTTAAACTTCCTGTCATGCTTCCATGCTCCCTAATTCACTTTCAGTTTGTAGGAAGACTTTGTTACAGCTTGTATTTTCTAGAATTGCTCCTGTAGATATGAAGATGATGAAAGACTTCAGAAGCTAACTGTAGGAGCAGAATGGAGAGAACTTTGCCTATTTCATTGGTAGTGTGGTGGTAGCTTGTACAAGGACACATTTGAATGCCTCAGACATGAGAAATGAAGAAGTCCTATCGCGTCTTTCCAAAACTAAGTTAATGAAGTTGTGATCTTTAACTTACAAATACTTCAACATTCCTTCAAGCTTTGCTTTGTTAATAGATTTGTTAATCCTTTTCATATTAATTGTTACAATGATCACCTTCTATATACTATTTAACAAATATATAGGGGAATCTAGAGTAAAACAAACTCATGACACAGCTGTGTTTCTTTCAAGACAGGACAGCAACAGCAGAGAAAGATGAAAATGGAAGAATGATAAAAGAAAACATGGCAGAGAATGAATCTTCTCCCCATTTTAAGTATTTCCTTTCCAGCTGTCTAATCTTCACTGCTTAATCCCTCTTAGAAGTTCCACTACAATTCAGATTTCTGAAAAAAGTTAAGTTCTATTAAAAATACAATTTTTAGTCTTTTGCATAAGCATATTATTTCAATGCCAATTTTCAAAAAATACCACCTCATTCAGCAAAGATTCGGTACAGCTGCACAAAAGCCCATATACTACTTGTCACAACTAGCGTGCTATATGAACGCTGACAACAAAAAACTAGCAATGTTTTTTACCTACAGGTCTCATTCAGTGAACAATTTAAATCCCCACACTTTTCTGACTGCACAGTCAGCACATCTCAGCATTCTCATTTACACTTTTTTGGGGTAATACTCTGTAATGATGTATCTCACTAAATTCTTACACCCAGCAGTGGCTGTCAGGCAAATAAATTGCAAACATTTAATTTCTCTCTTCAGCAGTACAGATAAAAGAGAAAAACAAATTTTCAGAATATTTTCTTCTGAACAATTATTCAGATATTTCTTATTATAAGCTTTGCGTGCAAAAAAAAACCCAACAAAACAACAAACCATTCATTAAGAGAAGGAAATTCTTGAAAAACCCTATCACTCAGCTGAATGAAAACTTAAAATACACGACATCATTAGACGCCATTTGGGAGATCACTATAATTTCCTTACAGCTTATGATCAAAACACCAGATGCTTCTACAATGTTTACCTTTAAATTTTATCACTAGGCTAATATAGGAAAATATTGTGATATTCAGTCATAAAAATTGTTTTTTATGAAACAAGCTTGGCTTATAACTCTTAATTCCTTAGAAAACATTGATAAGTTAGAGTAATGAAGCCATCCCTATCGCAATCTGGTAATGAGACAGCAGTATCGAGGAAAAGGAAGAACTGGTTGCTAAAGGTTAGATCTTAATTAATTTGAAACATTTTATATACTTAATTCGATTCAGCTGTGAGGTATAATACTAAATATATATATATATATTTATTTACCATTTGATTTTTAAAGATGTCCTAGAAGTCTCTCAGCTGTTTTCCACTGCTCCAGTAACTTTGAGAATAATTGCATATTGTGGCAGTTATAACCGGGAGTGAATGTTAAATGCTCTTACCTGTACACTTGTAGTCTGAGGCTACTCCTTTAAGACCAGCGTCAAACACTGATATTTCTACCTTTTGCTTTCTGTGGTGGCAGCTCAGGAGCACAGAGGGCTGCGATACAACAAGGTAGAGAAACGGCTGTAGTTCTACGTCCCCAGTTCCTCTGCGACCAGGCTGCCGAACAATAGTTATACCCAGGGCTTGTCGAGCAGATGATCTTGTGCAAGCATGCAGACTTTCCAGTGACAAAAGACCTGTTTTCCTCCCAGTAGACAGGGGAACATTACTGTTCAAAAGATCATCGGCTGTGACGGAGGAAATGCACGGCTGACTGGGCTTCTTGCTATCAGGACTACTACCTGAGCCCGCTTCTGGAAGATTCAAGGAGCTTTTGCTTATTTTCTCACCATCTTTCTCATCTTGTACAGATTTTGATTTAGGTAAGGCAATGCATGAGTAAGTCATCAAGGAGATTCGACTTGCTGTAACAAAAATGTCAAAGGGAATGAAATTGAGATTCTTCACGATGGAAGACTGGCGGGAAGGACGGGCAATGCGGTGCTGGCTGGTACCACTGTGCTGCTCGATCTGAACGATTCTGATCTTAACGCTGTCACTGCCAATTCCACTGTCCTGCGCCCCACTATAACGGGAAGAAGTCTCAACTGTTCCTCCATCAGACACATCAATTTTTTTCTGCTCTTGTTTGGAAACCTGCAAAGGAAAATATTATATTAACTTATGATATCCATATCCCAACTATTTCCATTTCAGTGGCAGCAAACAATCACTATATAAACATGATGTCAAAAAAGAGAATTATAAAATAATATCTGCCAAGTTAACTTTAACACAGTAATCACTCATGAAAACACAGCAGGTGTCTGCTCCAATGAAATGATGACTCACAACAGATGAAGTGCCAAAAGAACATGTGAGAGGAAAAAAAAAAGGAGTCATGATTTCTAGGCTTAAATGACTTTTTAAAAAAAATTAAACTCTTTCTTTAAACTCCAGAGAATCTGCAAGAATTTTATGGCTTAATATAAAACTGTATCTCTGCAAAATAATGCAATATAAATAAAAAGCCTAGTCAGAATTGTTTTCCAGTTTTGGGCACTGATGCTCAAAAAGTCCTCTTTGGCACTGAAGTATTTTACCATGATTAGATGAAATAGAATATAATATTAATCTACTGCAAAATCACAAAAAGACTAAATGGAAATTGTAAGCTGAAATGTATAAGTATTATGTAGTAGAAAAAATATTATTCTTAAGAGTCATGGAAATGACAGCTGCCTCATACAAAACATGAAAGTTGAAGGAAATGTCAGCACTATCTAAAGACTGTCTCTGACAGGCTACCATTTCTCAGCTTAGCAAGGCTCACCAAGGCCACGTGTGGTCTTGGCTATGACATTCGCAAGGTTTCAATGAGAAATCACTGCATATAGAAATATTTAAAAAGACATACATCACTGATAAACAGTAAGAAGAACCTTCCTTCTATCACAGGAAATGCAAGAGTGAAAGAAAAAGTTGCAATGCTATGTCCAGGGACCACATAGTACTAGGTCAACAGAGATATCCAACACAAGGAGGTGTTTCAAGAAGAGAACACTTCCAATACTGCTCACGAAACAAGTAGAAATCCTACAAAAAGCTCCAGGACAAGTCAGGGAGCACATGCTAAAATCTTTGGAAAAAAACACTGCATAAATTCAGTAGTAGTAGTAGTAGTAGTAGTAGTAGTAGTAGTAATAATAATAATAATAATAATAATAATAATAATAAGGTATGACCCACTCCTCTGATCCACATAGAGTTGAAAGTCATGCTTTCACCCTGTATGGCTTCCACAGCATAACCAGCACTTCCAGCTGCGCTGCCCGGAAGCAGCGTTTCTGCTCCGCTCTGTACAAGAACTAACGTAAGAGATGCTGAACTCTATCAGATTTGTGATCCATCCAGCCCAGTACACCATTTCTGACAGCACTACGAGCAGACTCTGTCAGGAAAGGCCAAGGACCTGCAATCTTCCTCGCCCACTCCCCAAGCATTCATAGCTGTTGCCTTTGGCAAGCCAGTGGTACACAGCTGTGTAGTCATTTTAGTTACCATTTCTGGACTTCTTATCCATGAATTCGTCCACTTTCTTTTTGAACATACTAACAGTGTCTGGCCTCCACAGCCTTCTGGGCAGCAAGTTCCAGGCTTTTTTTTTTTTTTTTTTTTTTTTTTTGTTTAAATCAATCTCCTACTAGATCTTCCATAGTGTATGATTGAACGTTCAGGTCCACATTTTGTTTTATCACTGCTGCTATGACTTTGTAACTTGATCATAACTCATACTCAGGCTTCTGCTCTCCAGACAGGGAAATCCCAGCCTTTTTAGTTTCCCCTCACAAAGCAGCTGCTCCAGCACCTTTAATCATTTTAGCTTCCCTTCCCTACTTCTGCAACTCCACGACGCGCTTCTCGAGTACTCTACACAGTACTCAACAAGTGGGATCGCTATAGTTTTATATAGCAGTAAAATGATGTCTTCTGTCTTGTTGTACATCTCTATCCTGATAATGTCCAATATTTTGTTGGCTTTTTTTGGTACACGGACTCAATGATTTCATTTCTTCGTTCCAAGACCTACTTCAATAGTTTCTTTTTATCTTCTCCATCCTAGTGAATCTTTGAAAAGGGAGATATAAACTAGGGCAAACCATACCTTAACTTTCTCTTGAAAAATACAATAATGAATTACAAGTACTTACAAAACCTATCAGCAACTTAACTACAGGAAGGAAGAGCAGTGAATTACTGAACTTCTTCAAACTTTGGTCTTTATGCACCAGTATTAATAGATTCTACATATACTGCAGAAATTGGGTTGTGGGGGAGCTAAAGAAAAGCAGTTTTTTAAAAGGTTACTTTATATTGTGCTTTATAAAACAAAGGGAGCAACCTCGTCTCCTTTTCTTTAAATGAATGAACATGCTAGAAAAAAATATTACTGAGGAAATCCTAAAACAGAACCATCAACTAGCAGCGATTTTCTTTGAAAAGGCTTTTGCCAGCTCTGGTTACAATCTTTTCAGATTCACTCATGTACATATTTTTCAAATAACCAATAAAATTCCTCGAGGCTGATTTCTATGGCAGACTCATATCACTGACTTGTAAATGTGATACCACTTTTACTGTAGCCTCTCTAAAAATAACTAGAGACCATTTTAATGAATTACTACATTATGAGCCAAGAAATCCTGATTCGCCCTGATATCCTAGCTAAGTGAGGCTATTTACACTTCAGCCTTTCTGTCTGGTAAACTACAATGTGCTTCACCCATATCCCGTACTGATTGCACTTTCAAAAGTGGTATAGATGGTTTTAACGCTCATGTATTGAGGGCAAGCAGGAGACAGAATGGATGGAGCTGTGAAACAATCTCACCATATCATTTCATGGAAACGCTGCCTGAAATGAAGTAGGGGGCATATGCTGCTGAATTCAGCAATTTTTAATTGCTCCATAGCCATTAGCTCAGTCTGAGGAAAAATCTTTTTGGAAAGCATGGTTCTGTAGTGAATGATGCTCTTACGGCTACTACATGGCCATTAGCTGTCTGAGGAAAAATCTTTTTGGAAAGCATAGTTCTGTAGTGAACGATGCTCTTACGGCTACTACATGGTATTCTCTTGTTCTCCTCTATGCATCAGAAATCTCTACAGCTACCTGACATTTAGGTTAAGCTTGACTTGGCTAAAGGGATTGAAAATACAATGTCAGCCACGAGATGATAATCTTCCAGGGAGAAAAGCATTGCATGTGTATGACTGAGTGGAGGGAAGAAAGCATAGTACTTGTGGTTTCTGAACAGATCCTCCCTTCTCACACCTAATAGATTTGACTTGAAGCCTAGTTCTTTTCTTCTGCCTCTTTTTTATAATTAAGTATTTATTAAATGTGCTGGTCTATGTAAAGCACCTCAAGGAAGGTAAGAAAGTTGGTCTGCCTCCAGCCCCATTCAGACTATAGCTTCTCTGTGAAGACTACTGCAAGGGTGCTAATTGGTCCCAACTGCTGAGTTTCCTGTTATGCGGACATTTGACTACAGAAACTTTACTGAGACCCCAAATCAATTCACACAGGTCACCGAACAGCAGTCAGATGGTAACTTCTGCTCAGTACTAAGCAGCGCGGAATATGAACCAGTGCCTGAAAGGTGAAAGACACTATATCCTGTTACGGCTTTCAATGCCACCCGGTTCCACAATGAAACTTTGACTTATGTATGCTCTTACCATATATATTATAAAGGTTAGAACAAGTGAGTAATGATTTGCAAGACAGCTTTATGTAACACAACTGGGTACAAAATAAAGGTGCAGAAGTACCACGGGAACTTCTTGCATCAATTTCAGTTCAGTAAGCACCAAGTCTTCCAAACAAGTTTCACAGTTAACCTGAAAATACGCCTAGTAATAAACTTGGGAATCATTTAGGTATTCCTCTAACGGGATAAGGATATGAGAGGCAATGACTCTCAGTATAACAACTCTGAAAAGATTCTTTGCTTTATTACGGGATAAACGGGCCAATACTTTAAAGATGTCAAGAACAGCAATATCAGCTTGCTGTTAGCAAATGTAATGGTAACATTTATCATTGGGCTGTATTATATCAATTCACTTACTCTTTACATAACCCATTTAAAATGAACAATAAAAGTTTTCTTTAATTAGCTACTGGTGTGCATTAACATGATCATGATTAAACCATAAAAACCAACTGTACATTACTCTGGTCCTCTATCCCATGTGTTTTAAATTATTTTAGTTGAAAATGTACTTTGAGTCCCTTTTAAAAGTTCGACCTTCTGCTTTCAGAGAATTAAATGCATATTACTGTAGTGGAGAAGATAATGTTTCAGACCTCCAGGCATATATTAAACACACTGGCAGCACATTAGACAAAATGCTTTACTTATTAGATACTTCCTATTCTAAACAGTGTCATCAAAGGCTAAAAACAAAATCCATATAAAAGCTGCACAATGCTTCCACACAGAACCTGTGCCAAAATCCCTGTACTTTCCAACTAATGAGGAAAGGATGTGTACTCTTAACATATGAATGTAAGATTTTCCAAGCATTCACTTTAGGAAACAGGCCTATTGATTCCACATGGCTTATGTTAAATGAAACTGTATTGGTAAAATAACCTTTAAGATATTTGGCATGATAACTATAATTAAACAGTATTCAAAGGAATAAAACAAAAGGGAATTTGGTTCCACAATGGCTAATTAAAATAAAATGAAAAAACACAGCATGTCATCTATCAAGATAAATTGTTATTGTTTAAGAACTATTTAAATACTGTTAAAATATACTTTTAGATAAAATCTGAAAGGACTGGAAAAATATTTGTGGCTTAAAAATGGATAGTTTGGCGAAGAAAAAAGTATAGGACGCTGAAATTTTATGCTGAGATAATAGCTTTAAAGCTTTGAGCATAACCAGATGGTACTTAAATCACAGGAATTCTACAGTTTCACTGTCAGAATGAGTTGCAATATGGAAAGGTTTTCAATAGCTAGAAAAAACATGTCAAGATGATAGTTTACTTCTTAGATCACCTCAATGCATTTTCTCGTCCTTTCACAGTTATATATCCTATCAATACTAGACACCATAGAAAAGGTGTTGAAAGCTACACTGGTAGCTAGGGAACTGTGGCTAATTCTTCCTTTTCATGTGTTGAGATAGGTAAGTTTACTAGCTTAACCCCTCGAGTTCAATAGGGCATATAACACATATATCTATCTAGTGAAAGGGCATGGAAATCGCTTGTCCTGTAGAACACACACAGAGAAGTACATCAGAAAATCAAGGGTAAATAAATAAATATATTTGCTTTTCAAAACTGGCAAGCAGTGCCATCTGAGGTCATTGCAATCTTAACTAGGTAACTCTTATTTATTTTCCATTCCTGATAAAAGAGGAGATGCCTTCACACTTTTCACTCCATAAAGAGAGGCAATAAAACCATCAAGGTTAACACTCAACCTAATACTTTAGCCCAATAATTAACACATTTTCCAAATCAAAGGAAGAGAGGTGTTTTACAACAATTGGCAGCATTTTTTTCATTATATTTTCACTTTCTTAATCTCTCAAGAGTTTTCAACAATAACAAATGTAAGAATGTGCAAATTTCACTATAAACAGTTTTATCAGTTTTATTTTCTTTTACTGATACTTTACAGGATAACCCTTTAATGAATAGAATAACTGTAAGCAATATGATCTTTGGAAGTGCAACTGCTCTACATGAAAAGCATCTACATCTGCCTAATTTTTCCAGCTTCTCATGTTAATTATGATCATATAATGACACTATTGAAGTAAAATTTCCAGGCTTCTGCACAGTCGTTCCTTAACTCTGATCAAAACCCTTCAGCCAATCATGAGATCATTCTTTGCATTACATAAATTACGGAAAGAGTCACAAGTGTGAAACCACAGAATCAAAGTGCCAATCACATCTGCTCCATCGCTGTGGCATGTGACCTAGTTTTATTTCTTTTGCTAAAAAGTAGTAATATTTTCATGGAAATAAAAACCTTGCCTACCACACAAACTGAGCTTCAGAAAGGAATACGTTCCATGCTTTTTTTTTCTGTTATGCTTAAACCGGAATTATGAAAAAAACACTGCATAGTTTCTTTCTGGCTTTGTTCTAAGTACTTCATCTACTCCATCAAAGAGTCTCCAACAGTTTAGAAATTCATTTGATATATCATTGTTCTCTAAAGATTTTTTTTTTTGTCAGCCAAGGTTTGCTACATTGTTCTACTGAACATTTAGACTAAAACAATTTATTTTGTTTTGCATACGAGTTATATGATTTACATTAATTCTAACCATTACCAAAATTATTTTGTAAATTCACATATTAATCTCACACGGAAAATGTAATGATACACACACACGTATATCAGACTGCTAAATTAGGTCATCCAGCCTAATAAACCTTCTAAGTTTCAAATTAAAACTTCAGTCCTACAATTTAAGCTAGATAGACTCGCTTCTACTTGTATCAATCCAGCCGCAGAAGGAGTTCTGTATAACATGAATCCAAAGCTGTCCTCCAAAAAGGGAACTATTAAATCCACTAAAATTGAAAGAACAAAAATATTAGAAATGTTTGAAATAGTTTATTTCACATAAAAGTCAAATGTATTTTTTTTTCCACTAAGAAATTCTCCTTTTAACCAGAATTTGATGCAAAACAAATGATGTTAATTTGAAGTGTAGCAGTGTATATGAGCTCCCAGACCTACAGAAACACTCCTGACAGGAATCCAAGAGCAATTTTCACAATACTGCAGGAATGACGTGAAATATGTGATGGCAAGGAGCAATACAAGTTCAGCTTCTTTGTGCAATGTTTTTCCAGCTCTTCAAAAGTAGAGTAAGAGGCTACATTCTGTTAAACACTGATCCAAATGTTCATAAATCAAAGCTGTGCTAAGTGTTCCAGTTATAACATGGGTATATGCAAATGCTAAACCCTTTCTAATGCCAACAGAATTGTTTTCTTAATCTTAATACAAACAGTATGTTTATTTTGCTACCCTATGAAAGGCCAGTAAGAAACTTTTGTGATCAATATTTCTTCTTCCCAAAGAAACCCTAGCATTTTTAAAAGTGCAGGCTGATATCTGGCAGAGTATTTTGTCCAACAGTAATTTTTCATTAATATTTTTAGTAAGAGCATTAGCTTTTTTGTGTTATTTTTCAAATCTAATTTCAGAATTTTAAGTTCATATCTTTGCTTTTATTAAAAAAAAAATCTAGATTAAAATAGAGATTTACTTTAGACAAGGTGAGGGTTTGTTAATTTTTGCTTTTTTTTTTTTTAAATTAAAGCCAAGAATCAGTGTTTTCCATGGGAGTGTGCTTACATAGTTCACTCGGACGCTTTAAAAAGAAGTAGTTGAAATTTCAGCTTGATTTTGCATGACATTCTCTAAATTTTCAGCATTAAGATTTCAGTAGAAGACTGCAGTTTTACCGGTCTCAGTTTTGGGTCACATTTCCATGCAGAAAGTTATACTGAACTACATGGTGGTTTAGTGTTGATCTAATCTTATAGAAAGCAATTTTGTCTCATCAACCTAGCTGCACCTTTCAGGAGGCTGAATTAACTCTCATTCACTGGTGTGCATAAGTACACTGAGAAAAATAAAAAAAAAAAAACCAAACATAACAAAAAACATTCAAGGACTTACAATTTTAAGTTATTAAGGCTGTGGGTTCACAACAGAAAGCCTGCTCCCAAACACGAGAGACAGATCAGTTACCCAATTCAGTGCCCAGTATGGCTGTATAAACAAGTCTGCCATTGGAATTGACACATCACAGCCTGTGGTGGGATTATTTTAGGTGGTGTTGCCACTGACCAGTCCTGGGAAATCACAGAGCTACTGGGTGGTGCACCTATCACAATATTTGGCTTAGGTGCAAAAAATCCTGGGTGCTACACATTGGTGTTTTCTGGACTGGGTGTTCAATCATGGATCAAAAACTTTCTCACGTCATCAGTATGTTTAAAGAAAAAATTCACCGAACAATTCTTAGATGCAAGAGTTGAAATAATTTAATATTTTAAAATACGGAAATATCAGATGATTCACTGTTATGGCATCCGGAGATGAGAAATCTAGCAAAGTTATTTACTCCCATTGGATTAAATTGGAATATTCTCCCACTGAGTAATATTCAATGTTCTGTAAAATAAATGAAGAGATGCAGAAGCAAATGCCAAATGCCCTGGCAGTGATTCAAAACAGGATTTACAAAAGCCTCAGAACGCTAATTTAGGCATCATTTTCTAGGATAGGATGAATGAACAATGAAAAGAGTCGTTACTGTAACGTAAACACAGTAAAGTAACTTGGTACTTCATAATATAGAATCTACCTGCAGCCTCCTAACAGAATAAACATACAGTTAAATGAACTATTACCAAAATCAAACAGTACAATCTTTTCCCTAATATATATTAGAGCCTTTATCTGTTTTGAGCATCTTGAAGGCAATTAAAATAACTAAATCCACAGCAGATCAAATGTCATGTACAAATGTTGCCCAACTAAACAAACTTCCTTCTACATTATTTCCAGTAATGTAAGTCAGACTGAGTCAGACTATATGCCACAAGCAGAAAAATCCACAGTACAGGAGTTTCCAGTGAGAAACGTTCAACTGTTGGCACACAATTCCTCACTGAACCGTGTGCTGGGATCTCGAGTGCCTCGGGTTTTAAAGCTTCCAGATGTCTGGAAAATTATCTTTTCTGCCTTACTGCCTTTTTTTTTTTTTTTTTTTTTTTTTAAAGGCTGTTACACCTCACCTGTATCAAGCCAAATAAACTTTTATGTTGCCTAATGTTTCACTAAGTCAAGTTTCAGTTTGTCCAGAGTATCTTATAAAAAGACTACATGAGGAAGTAAAGCATATGAAGTGGCAAGTGAACGAAAGACTAGGAAATTAAGAATTCCAGAATATGGTTTTTTTGGTAGCAATGTCATCACAAAATATCCCCATTGTTAGCAAGTTGTTTGTCACAGCCTTGTTGTGCAATTCCATGCCAGACTGAATTTGTGTCTCCTCATTTGTATGACTGCATAAA
Source organism: Tetrax tetrax (assembly GCA_009806455.1). NCBI lineage: Eukaryota > Metazoa > Chordata > Aves > Otidiformes > Otididae > Tetrax > Tetrax tetrax. The sequence continues at coordinate 470,602 of WHYT01017916.1, read as the reverse complement.
ACAGGCAGTTCAGGGTCTTGAAGCATCCAAAAATCCCAGGAAAAAAAAAACAAAACACAAAAAATTGAGAAAAAACTTACTCTGTTTTTTTGGCCTGTTCTGTTTCCTGCACTAGCTCATTGTACTACAAAGTGGAAAAGGAAAAGGACAGACTGTGGCAGCCCAGCTTGGATTAGCTTAATGAGCCTCAAAATTGCATCCTAAATTGTGCCCTCTGAACTGGTTTAAAAATAATGAAAGTGAAGAAAAGAACTGTGGTATTGGAGCAGGAAGGAAAGGTCAGAAACAGGACCTTTGTAAGCCCACTTCAGGAGCAGATGACACATGGAGCTGCATCTTCAGCCTTTTCTGACTGATCAAGCCTGGCAGTCTTCCAGCTGCCTTAGTCTCCCAGTGCTAGGAAGCTGCTTCAAAGCACCCAGCACTCAAACCATGCTGAGATTTGACTTTATACCTCACTGGAAAAAATCCATGCAGAATTATAAGGAAACACATCCTGCAGCAGTCTGCCATTTTCAAATCTTCTAACTGGAGCGGTAAGATTTCATTGGAGCCATCTAACTGTGGGCTGATTACAACATTAAAGACAGAGAGACTAGATACAAAGACAAGTTTTCTTCTTAATGAAAAATACTTTTGGCCTTTATATGCTTCTATATAGCATTGTTACAACGTATTATATTAAAGATGCAAAAAAGTTGCAGGCATTACTGAATACTGAATATTATTTCCATATACTGTTTTTTCATTAAAATAACGTTTTTTCAATTTTGGGCCATGAAGTTCCTGTTGGTTCACTAATAGTTGTTGCTTTTTTCTGTTTTTGTTTTTGGTTTTTTTTCCTACTATCAAATGTTATTAAAATATTTTCTTAAATATTATTCTAAGTATCATTTTTTTAAACGCAACAACCGCTGCAGTGGCCATCCAGAAAATATGCACTGTTGTAAATGGAAAGGCACACAGCATAAGAACAATATGTCTGTGATCCACACTTTCAAACTATTTGTGAGGTGCTGCTTTAAAGCTAGTTTCCCAAATAGCTTCTAATTCAGCTACACAGGCTGTACAAGGTGTTCCTTTCTGTATACCATTTTAAAAATGTTAGTTCTCATTCCCAGTACTAAAATATTAACCTTTGGAAAGTAAGCTTAGGATGGCCCAAACAAGAGATGGACAGAACAGCCTTATCTACTTAATATGTGGTAAAACGTGACATTTACAAATGTCATTTGAAATGTTCATCCTTCTGTATTGCTATAGAATATTTTATCAAAAACAATCTTTGAGGAGGTATCTTTGCATTTTCTCTCTCTAAAGCCTTTTAAAGATACCAAACCTGCAGTACACAAAGTGGTATGACACAGCTATGAATTACTTTTAGTCATATCTTTAATCTACAGCAAAATAAAAGTTAGAGAGAAGATCAAAATCAATGCATGGAACAAAAAAAAAAAAAACCCTCCACATAAGAGACCAATGTTCTGCTTGAATTATTACATAAATACTAACAAGATTTAACTGCTTAGAGTGATAACCATTATTATGTACACACATACATATAAAATAATATAGACAAACATATAGTACAAAAAAACCTATAGTTTTGTTTTTTTTTAAAATCAGTTTTCAACTTTATAGCACCTACTGGAAAAATCACAGTCTGTCAGAATGCAGTACCTAAGAAATTGAGAAACTTGCTACTGAATTCAGGTTCAGCTTGCTGACAAATACATGAAGACTTGTTGAAATAGCCACAATGCACAACTTAGCCCAGCTAACTTTCTGACTTTTACTACTATAGTAGTTGAGCCATACTGATCCTGGACATAAATCTATTTGCTATGGTGGGATTCATCATGGACAAATCTGGACAACAACCCAGTGAGGCCCTCAGCCCAGACCAACCTACTGAGAAATTATTTAATACAAACACCAAGGATCCAATAGATACAATGGTTAAAAACCCCAGATGTTCAATGTGTAACAAACATTTATCTGGGGAAAACGCCTTACTGTCAGATAGAATGAATTTTATGAAAAACAGGGAGATTTTCAAGACCATGTAGATCAGTTAGGTGCCCATCACCCACTGACAAAATAAGCGTTTGGCAGGTAATTTATTTGTGATTCTGAATCTCTCCTATTCTCTCCTGTTCCTGTTCTGGAAGGCAAAGAATCAGCAAAAACGGATGATCTGCGGAGATCAGACTGCATTTTCTAGTGGGAAAGCAAAAAAGACATACAAATTACTGCAAGAACACAGATGAACTAATGCAAACACACAGACCTTACTATCCCCGCAGCTACGTGAGGAAAAAATGCCTGACTTCCTAAAACACTGTCTTAACTCACTGTCCTTCAGACAAATAGGAGTTTCATTAAACCTGTGCGCAGGATTCCTACTCAGTAAAGCCAACAGATTTTCAGTTTTATGGATTCTCTATTTCAACCAACTTTCCAATAATTTGAAATAGTTGTCACTGTTAATTTCTGAGAATACTCTACTAAGTCACTGTTACTCCTGTGCTTTGATGGAGAAAACTAAAATCACTGGAAATCTTTACTTAGGAGTCAAAAATGAAGCTTTCAGTCTTGATTCATGCAATAAGTCACAGGTAATTTGGAGGGAAGGTGCAGTCTCAGTGAAATGAAAAGAGCTGGAAATATTGCCTAGAAATTTGCATTGAGGAAAAAAATTGCTAATATGCAAGGTTATTAAGCAAACCCATTAAGGAGCATAAGAAACACCAAAGTTGCATACTATGTATAAACAACTGAGAGCTTTACAATGTCTTCTCTCTAGATAGGTACTGGTGGCCAACTATCTGCAAAAATAAGTTCAGAGTAATTGGAAATGGCTACAAACCTGAATTTGATTCAGTAAATGTTATTAGTATCATGTGCCTGACTCATATAATAATCTATGATTTCACTGTTTGATATAGCAACAAGTAACTCAACCAGAGCGAAGCTAGCTGTAAAAATGGAAGCACTGCCTTGCTCTTCAATCTCCTCCACAGTCACCAGAAACACTCTGCAATGTAAATCAGTATGCGAACAACCTCTACCATCTAAATGGGAATACAAACAGTAATGGATTTTATCATACTTATCGAAGTCACAGAACCTCTGCATGTACTTTGTGGGCCTTGCCACCAAAGGGTGACACTGTACTAAAATGTAGTTCATTGTAATTTTACTATATCTACTTTTGTGGCTGATGGCAGGACATAATGAACATACCAGAAATAAACGAAATGCAGCTAGGCTCTTTATTATTCTTCCAGTCTGAACACTGTGTGTCCAGGACAAAACACTACTGCATTTTCTGCCCAGTTCAACAAAAGCCCAGTGCAACACTCAAGCATTCAAGACACGTGGAAAGCTATTATTACTGAGACAAGTGAAATTCCCTGCAAGTAGGGTACAGAACAAAAAAGAATGTTGGGATTCAGAGAGGCTCAGAAGCCCACAGAATCCCAGAAATTAATGTTGCTGATCAGGGTGAGTATATTAATACCAGAGAATTATTGTCTACTTTTGGAAACCTCAACTGAAGCGTAAAGTTCAAACTATATTCTTCCATTCAAAATACCTGTTTAAATTCAGCCATCTCAAATTTTTTGTGGTGTGATTGTGGATGCAACTTGTGCAGCATTGCAGGGAGATGAATGAAACTCTCCAAAGCAATTTAAAATAAGTTAAAAAAACTGCTTAGATTTAAAGTGTAAAACTAAATTGTGGATCTCTACCAACTCCAGGTTAACACAGGACTCAAAGCACTTGTCATGAGAGGTTTTCACTGTGTGAACCCTCTGTGCATGCATGCACATCCACATACATGTGTATGTCCTTTTGAGTAATCCTCCTGTGTTTTGCCTTCATCACTGTAAAAGTAACCATTTCTCTTACGGCTTCCTATTTCAGTGTGAGGTACTTTGCTCCCTCACCTCTTTTTTGAAAAGTAAGATTTCTGCTTTGAAGAGTCTTAGTAAAATCACAGCCATTTTCCCAATACAAGAATTGCATCTACGTTTCTACTGGAATTAAAATGTTTGCTCGTAGGAAGCATCAAAAAATACCGCACAGTACTGCCCTTCAAAAAGATATTTCCCTGCTGGTTTTGGCAACAAAATCAAATGATGAGACAAAGCTTCCTAACAATGGAAACATGGTATGCTGATGACTCAAGATACTGGCAAGGACTTTATTTTGATAGCATCTCTGAACTAACCAAAGATCACTTTATTTTCAGGAAAACATCTGACAAGTGGCTATGTGGGAATCTAAGTACTGGTAAAACTACCAGGAAAATGATGCAAGTATTATTCAGCTATTCCAGCTAAGGGCTTTTATTGGGATTCTCAAGAAGTTATGCTTTTGGCACTCCCTCTGACACTATTAAGCTACAAGTTTGCTCTACGTTTAAAACCGTATGAACACAACAGCGCAATGCTAAAAATGATCAGAAGGCGATTAATGTAATTTATATTTTGAAAAATTTAGCCATTCCACAAATTCTAAGCACTGCATTAAAAGTAAGACTCCACAGAAACCAAAATAATGTCCAGACCACCAGACAAACCAAAATAATATGAACAGTCTTAGTCTATTTGTCTTCATCTGAACTACCAACATGTCAACATGTCAAAGAAATGAAGATAACTTGGCTCAATGGAAATTGTAAAGCAAGAATCTAATGCAGAAAAACTTATATTTACTTTGAACAAAGATGGGGAAACACTTTTTTTGCCTTCTTAAGAAAGGAAGGAGTCTTCGCCAAGTTTTTCTCAATAGAAACGAAAACCCATTTCAGATTCATCAGAGTCAGAAACTCTCTTTATGCAGCAAGACTATTATTTAGATTTTCAAGATTAGTTTATCTTTGGCTTGAGACTTTCATTCAGGTACAAATACTCTGTATGAGGTACAATTTCAGGATTGCTAGAATAGTTTCCCACCTATAATATGAAATAAGATTCCACTGTATTACACACTATTAGATTTTAGCAAACAAAGATTAATTTTAACTTATTGCACAACATATCAAACAATAGGCAACCACAAGGAAAAGACTAAGATGGCAATAATTTTTCTACCTCAAGGGAAAGAGTTTGTTTGACATCAACAATGGATTTGGATTTTAATGCTATTAGAATCTTTATTGTCATAAAAGAACTCTCATGCAATTTAAAGTATTAAATCCAGTAAGTGTACTTAGTAACTAAGTGAATAAGATAAATTTGTAGAACAGCCTATACTAAGAAAATGAAGTTATGCATGGTGTAAATTTTGCCCATCAATTCTATGCACGCGTGTCTCAAATATGCTAAGTTTTAACGTACATCTTCATTTTATTATGTATTTGTAAGAAAACACACAGACATCAAATTAACTCTTACAGCTTCCTTTCACATTTCAAGGTTTCAGGTCTTTAACATGATCAGAAATAGGAATATGTCACCTTACAATTAAACATTCACCATCTTTAAAAGGTGGTGCAGAACACGGATTTTTCAGATTTAGATGAGACTGATTCAGATGTCGCTCTTTTACTGAAGTCTAATGAACAAAGAATTCTGATCATGGATTGAATTTTTTTTAGTTTAAAACACTATAAAAATTATTAAACTATAATAATCCTGCTCAGCATACAACTGGTTGTAAATGGCTCAAGGATACTATTGCAGCTCAGACGCAGGCAAATTCATTTGAGAGGAACCAGTGAACACCACTTAGCTCTATCCTGTAAAATAACCTGGACCTCTTGAAAATCTTTTGCACCCATTCCATTTTATCTACACAGAAGGCTATTCTCTTTTATGTTTAAACTCACTATTGATTAAAAGAAAATTTCTTCATATGAGTATTCTTGGTACTCTTCAAACAGGATTAAAAGCTCTTGAGTTTCTGCTAGAACAGGCAAATGAGTTTTTGAGAAAACACTTCTATTTGTTTCCTGCCAAAATCTCAGGCATACAGGATATATCATTCATGAGGCAGTCTCAGATGATGCAGCATTACTTGAATTTGAAAACAGACTACAGATGGCCAGAAAAACTGAAAAAGTAGGAAGGCAGCGATTATGAATAACAGCAGTACACTCTGAAAAATTATGTCTCATTGCTTAAGAGACAGGGCAGTACTAAAGTGAAATTCTGGCTTTAAGAAAATCAGTATGAAATTAAGCAGCATATTTATCCCTAGTTGACCACTCAGCCCATACAAGCCATGCAAGGGGCCAGCGTTAACTGCCAGCTATTGAATAACGGCTTTCCCTCAGTGGTAACACCTGTTTTGTTTTTTCTCACCATCCATTGTCCAATTTTCACAAAACAGATAAAAAATTAATTAACATTCAGACTTCTATTCTGCTTTTTAATTTGTCTGAAAACACAAAGTATTACATATTATTTGAGAAAGACTGACACACAGAGTGGTTATATTAATTTTACTTACTTGTAAAAATAGGTTAAAATGCATGAAAAAGACCTTCTCATGAGGGAATGCCAGAAAAAAAGTGAGGAACCTTTGTGCAAAGAAGAGACGGAAGTTCAAACTCAAAACTGCCCACTGCCTACTGACTATAATTTCAATTAACTCTTTACTGGCTTCAGGCATCCTTTCTCCTGTTATTCCTCAGCTTTCCCTTTAAGAAAAAACTGTATTATTTCTCTTTAAAATGAAGAGAATTACAGAATCCATGTGTTTATAATTACTGTCAAGAATCAAGTTTTCTGCGCTACCAAGCAGGTGATGTTCCATACAGAGAAGAAACTGTAACTGGTGCTGTCAAAAGGTAATGTTGCCACAGCATCAAACTCTACTGTATACAAGTGTTAGATGACTCAAAGGAGAAGATTAGTCAAGATCAAAGAATGTAGAACCCTCAGTCATACATCATGTGACCTAACAAACTTTCGTCTCCTCATCAGACGATTAAGCAAATCATCACTATGACACATTCAAGGTCCACAGTGTGAGAAAGTCCAAGCACGTGTTCTCTCACACTTCTTCGGTTTAAGGTAAGTTTGAGCCACTGTCTTGTCTTTATTCATTTTGTCCTGCCTACGTTTCAACAACCAACTATATTTGTTATTTATGGCATAACTATAAAAATTCTTACACAGTTTCTGTTTTTCTAATCCTTTTTGCAAAATAAACCAATACAATTTCTTGCACATGTTCTGTAATTTAAAGAACAGTTTGAATTTTGGACCTATTTCATAACAACGTTTTTATTCTTTCTGTAATACTTCAGATTTTTTGATTAATACATTACATTATCTGAAATGGCAAAATTTTAAATTAACTTTACATACCATTTAGTTATTAAATAATTTTATTTTGATAAGAAAAGCACAACAATATTTAAGTTACTGAAAATAAAAGTAATATCCACAAAAGTTTTGTTTAAAATATTGCTAAGCAGAGTATGTAATAAAGAGATTGCACAGAACAGGAAAAAAGATTTTTCTTTGTTTCCTAGTTCTTTGTTTTCCTTTTTCACATCCTAAGCACATTACTCAGATTGATATGAAATGCCATTCCTCCTTATCAAAACTTTGTGAGCTTTTACGTTATGGAAGTGATTCTCTTACAAATTCATGTGGGGTGTACAAGGCAAAGTGTGGATTTAGGGCTCACAGAAGTGGCCTCACTATCCAGGAATGGAAGCATAAGACATCTCTTAATGTCAGTGACACAAATTAGAGCTACACTGGAGATTTAGTTGTGGTGTGTGCTTAGGAAATTACAGCTTTCTGCAATCCTTCTCATCTGAGAAAACGTTTCTCTGGAAATATTCTATTATTTCCAAAGCCATAAAATAAACACATGAGAATAACCAAGCCTAATTTTAAGCTAATGCTTGTCAAGCTGCTTGAGAATGTCTGTCAAACTGCTTCAAATCTAAATAATCCAAATTTTGTTACTTTGTCTTTACTTTGTCTTAGGGCTGTTATCTTAAACTTTACACTTTGTAGCCTAATTAGAAGTTTTATAATATCTCAGGCTTTTAAATGTGCAATGATGTAAAGGAAAAAAAATAAAGCAGTGATATTTACAAATTATTAATGCAAAAATGCAGTCCACACATCCCAGGTAATAAGATTGTTGCTAACAATTTTATTAATAAATTAAACATATTAATGAGCTGCAATACATTTGTAGTTCTCCAATTACTAACTTAAGTAGTAATTTCTGAGTGCTAACTGACCAGAAAGCACCTTGGAGCCCAGGATATCAAAGATACGGTACTACATGCTGCGTGATCTCTATTCCCTGAAATGAAAATTCGGAGCTTTAAAACATGGGACAAAACTGACGGCAGATATGCAAGATCTGATCAGTAACTGTGTAAACTACAAAAAGACAAATTTGTTTGAGAAGTGTTTTATTGGTTCACATTTCAAAACCTATTGTTTCTGGGACATGACTGTTACTATACACTAAGTTTGCTCTGCTTCTAGTCATTGCAACACATTTCAAATGCATAATGAAAAAAAAAAGTCTTTAAAACCTCAGGAAGCTATCTTCACACAACATTACGTATTTTATGTGCCAACACACTTTTGGATATCAAGACATACCTAAATTCATCTGATCTATATAAAATACAGAAAGAAAGACTGTTCTGGCTCTCTAAGACTGATTACCTTAGACTTCAGGAATCAAAAGACAAAAGATAAACAGTTTCTTCAAAAGAAACTTGTAAATGAGGATGCCAACTTCTCAAAGTTTCAACATACTAAAAATACTTCCAATTATACAAGCTTTCCGTAAGGATACTAACCAGTCAACACAACATCTGTGCAACATGTGCATCTGCCACTTCACACTCTGGCTGTCTGGCTTCTTAAGTAGTATTATCTGGAACATGTTTCACCAGTTTTTTGACTGTTATTATTTTTAAACAAAACACAAATGGAAAACAAAGTTATGTTTGTTTTCAACAAAAAATATGGTACTATTTGATTTTTTTTTAATTCTCCACAGAAGTAATACATTGACAAGCTTGACTAAAGTTTAAATTGTTCTTCACTCAAGAGCTTGCTCTGTTAAAGTACCATAGGCAAGAAAGACTGCTATAAACTCCATTAGCTATCATTCCTTCAAATTTTATGTGTGATACAACTGTAATAGCACTTTTGTACACATCTCCTGCTGATCATGTTCTTTATCTTACAGTGAAGTTATAGCAACAACAGAAGGCTGATGAGACAGCCATAAACAGAAATAAACTACAAGAGAACATAAGAATGGTCCTACTGGGTCAGATCAAAGGTCCTTCTAGACTCCGCTGAGAGTAGCCATAAGCAGATGCTTAGGGAAAAACGTATAAAGCAGGCATAGAGAAATACTTATTCAGAATACTCTTTCAGACTTCCTGATAATACAGGGTATTATAATTTATCAGAAATGCTTTCTTAAGCTTAATCTGCAGTGATAAAGAATGACTTACATCTTCTGCAGATATTACTGCAAAGTCTCTAATGTGACAAACCAGAACAGTTTGACTCAACCAGGCTAGACAGAAATCAGCTGCTACGGATGAGTTTTCTACTCCTTCTCCCTTTTGGAGACCTCTCAGTTAACAATTAGTTTGCTGTAATTAGTATGTTGCCTATTACTCACCAAAGCATTTGCTGATTTTGTTTGGGTATCTGAGCAGATGGGAGCCATACATCTCTCAGCCTTTCCCATTATAGGGAATGATTACAGGTAACATTCTGCTCGCTATGATATCAAATCTTTACATTAGTTAGACTCCAAAAAATAATTTTTGTAAAAAGTAAAAGAACAAAATACCAAAGTTGAAACAACTCTTGTTTCTCCTCCCCTGCCCCTCCAGTATCAGTATCATTCATTCAGGAAGCTGGGGGGTTGTCTTTGTAATTTATCAGAACGTCGGGGTGAGCCTTATGGAACATGTCACGTCTGCTGGGTGGGGGTTACTCCAAGTGACTGGCCAAGAGCCAGGTCTAGAAGCAAAATATCATCCAGCAGGCTGATGAACACTGCTGAGGCCAGTGCCTGGGTAGCCTAGCCGGGGTGCTCAGAAGTCAAATACCTAGAGGCAGGTTTTAGAAAAGCAGAAAACATTAGCCAGCAGGTTGTGCCTTGAATTTCTGAGAGAAAACAAGATCTGTCTGCACCAGATTTTTGTCTGCACCCTTTTTGTTCAACACCGTTTCCAAGTGAACAACTTCTGTCCATCTGCTATGGGCTCTGACTGCAAATTATGCTTTAAATATATATCAGTTGTGAGTAAAAATTCCAATCAGACATTTCAGTTCCATGTCATTCTTTGTGTGACCATTTTAGCAGTACATCCGAGTCCATCCTTCGGCAGCTCACCTGTTAAATACAGCATCTCCTCAACTTTAACAAGATTTTTTTCATGTGGTTTGAGGGAAGAAGTAACTTTCTAAGCATCAAATCTGTGCAGTATCTACCGTGTTCTAACAGCTAGCAACACACAGATACAATAACAGCAAGCACACTGAAGAATTTTGGAAGCCTTGTTCATTGCTCTGGCAGAAATAAGAGAATGCCAGAAAGTGGGAGTGCCAGAGAGTGGATCCCCGAGAGGGATCCAAAACAGGGACAATTTCTTGTTTTCTACTTCTACTATGAGAAAATATTTCCATATTTGCAACAACTGATTGTTGACTGCTACCTTCATCACTGCAATTAAAAACTTGTGAATAAGACAAGACAGATGGATGGAAAAGATCATTACTTTGGCTATGATTCTTTAAAGAAATAGCTTATGCTGATTTATATTAGTATATCTTCAGCTGCCTATCTGAACTTCAGATTGTATGGGATAGGTATGGACTTGGTGCCTACTGAAGCATGCATTTGGGCTAACAGAAAATAAACAAACAAGACCATGTAGCCTAACAAATAGGGATGGAGGGGATAGGGAGACATACAGCTGAAGGATACAGAAAATGGGTGAAGGCTTCAGATGTCATCCTCTGGGAAAGACTTCAGACGTTTAACTTGCCTTAAATTTTAAAAGCAAGCACCTTGTGTTCACTAGTGTAACTGATTTCTCTTCTAGACCCACAGTCCTCTCAGAGATTTTTATAAAGAAAAAGTAAATATTTGAAAGTACCTTTTAAGTTCTCTAGGAAAGATACAAAATAAGTGCACTTTGTATTCATAATTGTCTGCAATGTAGACAGTTATTAGATAGGAACATTCTTTAGGGTAAATTTAAACAAAATTATTATTTGTTTAGAAATTAGTATTTTTCCAAAAGTCTAGCCTTACTCTGAAGATCACGGAGGAATACTTTATACAAAAAAAAAAGAGTTGGCAATGACCTCAATGGCCATATTTAATTGAGGAGTATAAGATTTACTGACTTGCAGTAAGACATGTTATCCATGCATGCCTATATGGACAGCAGCAGACCAAGATGAGTGTTGATTTGTATTTCATTTCTTTTTGAAAGAGGAGTTCTTGTATTCCCCACTTCTAAATGCTAGCATGACAAATAGATGCTCTCTTGCCAAAAATCTGCAGGTGGTAAGTGATGGACACCAGGAAATGGATTTGCCAGACTAAGAAATAAATTCCTTGAGAACTCACCTGTTCTGTCACTGATCAGCAGTAGAACTAGTTATCATTTATATTAGATTTTTACCAGAATATTAAGAATTATTTTAAGAATGAGTAAATATGGTTCTTTTATTAACATTGCACCTATAATCTTAGGTGCATTACTGAACAAAATCAGGACATTAACTGCACTTCACTATTACATTTGTACCTCTTTTACTAGCACTCCCATTTCTGTTCTCCATGTGCAGGTATTATATCTTCTTCGAAGAAGAATTTGGCATATATTAATTCTAAAAAAGTGAATAATTATGAAAAGGCAGCAACATTCTTTGCGCCTCAGGTAATTTATCAAACACCACATATGTGTCCATACTTTAAACCTGTCAAGCAGATCAAAGCAATATTCTTTGCAATAATAGACGATACTTTATGAAGAAGTCAGTACAATAGGTCTACTGTACATCAAAGATGAATTTATAAAAAAGTATAAAGCTAGGGCTTATAATAAGTAAAAACACAGCACTAGAGATCTGGCATGAAACTCTTTACAGAATATTAAAACACTTAAAGAAAAAGAGACTTACCCATAAATCATCACTTCTTTATTATTTTTGTCTACACTAATCTTTACAACATTGCCCTATAAACCACCAAATACAGTCCATTTGGAAATCACACCTTTAAAGTTTAAATAAGGGGTTGCTACTTTGATGACTGTCTATATTTATGTAACCAAATAATAAAACAGAGAACCACAATGTATTTGTTTTTTTTTTTTAGGCAGGAGACAACTATTTAATCCTATATACCAAGAACTTCCAGTGGAATCATGCTTCCCAAATAAGATTAATGATGTTTATAGTTGCTCAACAATCCTCAGGATTTGATCTAGTCAAGTATTTGGTATTTGGAAGAGGGTGAAGTTTTTTCACATCTTAAATTTTTTTTTCACATTCTTCTCCTTCAATACACACGAAAAACATTTTTCCAATGAGATTCAAAGCCAGTATATATCCAGTGTATTTTCTCCTTATTCTTCAAGCTTTAAAATATATTTAGTTATTGCAAATATGGTTTCCAAATAAAAGGGGAAAGAGGTAACACAGACTGCCACCTATACTCTGACACTTGGTTGTTAACAGTAACTATTGAATTTTTAAAGTAATATAATGTCATTTTTTAAAAAAAGAAATAAGGTGCACTTTGTATCTGGAAAAAAAAATACTTATTGGACAAGTTTATGAATGACTATAGTGGATTCTCTATCTCCGAATTATTTCAAGAAAAACTATTTTTGGAACAGACAATAATTTTAAAATCTCTCTAATTAAAAATTTCTCATATAAAGATTAATTAATTGAAGGAAATCCAACAGTTTGAGGTAATTCCAACCACAGTGACCTCCATTGTCACCTTAACCAACGATTCTATAAATCCTAATGATAGAAAAGTTAGCACACCTCTCAGCTTTCCTTCCAATGTCAGATAACTTTCCAAAGGACACCCTCTTTATTTTCCCCAATCAGTTTTAATGCCATTTCTTTTAGCGAAAGAATGCCATTTCTTTTCACTAACTAATTGTTTCATTCAGGCTAGTCATAACACTTACTAGTCTGAAACTGCACCCCTATCTATTCTCCAATTAATACTTATCGTTTCATTTTGGCAAGTTATCTGTTTTCTTCAAAGTTTGTTATATACCCTAATTTACTTAAGTTCATAAATCAGTAAAAATTCCAGTCGTTAGTTCTACCTTAAATAGCGACCAGAATCAAAGTCAGTTAAGTATCAATATTAATTATTCGAAGCCCACTTGACGCCTCCAACAAAAGCCATGTGCACTGCTCATTAGATAAGACCCTAATGAAGTCAGACTCATTGTGACTGATGAAACAGTGTCACTGAATGTACCCATGCTTGAAAAAATTAAGACCAAGTGGATCAGCTGAAGTTATTGAATTAATGATTGGTTATTTATTGAATAGGCACCTGCTATGATCTAATATCTCTCTAATCTGCAATGCTAAACTGTTGAAAGGAGAAAGTTAAGAACAGCTCTTGGCACTTGGAGGGTTACAGTAGGCTAATCAGTAAATTAAACAGAACTCTATCAATCCTTACTGCTCTGCTTATACAGTCGTAATAAAATATTCCACAAATTTAGCAACACCAAAACTTCAACTCTTCTAGTTTCACTAACAGAGCAACTCAACTTACAAATACACTTTGATCTTATGTTCAAGACGTGTACAGAATTCTATTTTTAATCATAATGTTCTGATAAAACCTAACAACTATCAGAATTATGTCTTCTAGCCTCACTAAACAATTTTTTTTAATGTCATTACAATCAGAGATTAATCTGTCTAATTGAATTCACACTGAGAAGAAAAAACATTTTATGAGAAGTCATAGTCTTACTAACTGAATAATTGCTGTTTACTGGATTAAGGTACATCTGTAGATTTTGAGACTCTATATACAGATTGTTCCCAACTTTAGATACATTTAAAGGAAAACTCAGACATATCATAAAAGATATTATAATTCTAATTCCTGAGAGAAGCTGGCAGCAAAGAGCCTACTTTTCTCTAAATACTTACAGAGATAGAGTTTTACTTCCTGCACTATTGAATATTCTTTGTAACCTTTAATTAATCATACTTACTTTCTACTTTGCAAATGTCTTTCTTTGCAAAAAGCACCTAATAAGCTCCTCAGTACTGTCAAATCAAAACGTGCTGAATTGTTGTCTAGCTTTGTCAGATAAACCAGTGGTAAGAAAGAACTGGGAGAGCTCTTCCCTTTTAAGCCTAAAGAGCAAAAATATAAATTCAGCTTTCAAGACTGCCTCGAAGACCTGATTGCAAGATTCCTAGAAGTATCAAACGCAAATAAATGTTGAGATACAGAAATATTTTAAGTTTATCCATATAATCAAATATGGATTATTATTATAATTTATAATCTGAAATTTTACACCACAAATTAATATGTGTATACATAGTCCTGGGCTAAAGTCAGGGATCCAAAAAAGTCCATTTACTAAACCCACGATATTTTAAAAAGATAAATTACTTGCATCCCATTGGATTACTGCTAGATTTTTACTACTAGTACATTTAGACAAAATTTAATTACTCAGTTTTAAGATTTTTTAATTTGACTTAGAAACAGAAATTACTTTGTTTTTCAATGCAATGTCCACTCCTAAATTAACCCACACACTTGAGAACCCTACTTTTCTCTATAAAACAGTAATTACGTCGCTGAACAGCAGAGGTGAGTGTGCTTTTATGTAAAATTTATATAAGAAAACCAGTTCTATTTTCAGGGTGTGAGACGTGTAATATCCATGGTACCTAATGCAAAACATCAAAAGAAAAAAAAAATGTTTTCCTTCTAGTGACTGGTGTCAAGCAGGTCATATCCTTTTATGGCACTAAACATCTGTTGGGCGTGAATTAATTTCAGTGGCACAGGTTTTCTTAATGAGCAATGTACCAAAAGTGTGATACAATGTGGATAGCCACCTGCTTTCAATCTGCTTAAATTCAGTCCCTTGGAAAACTTTTCATCCCTTTTCTGAGTATATCCTCATTTAGATATTAAAAAAGGCAAATGAAACATTAATTATACAACAGTAAAAATTCAACTTACAATAATACTGATAGGAATATTCAGGAATGTCACAGTTTTGTCACTGCAATTTAATTTAACACGTTAAACTTGCTTACTATAAAGGATATTTAATTTTTTTCCTTTAAAAATAAAGAACAAAATGGCTGTTCAATTCAGCCATTAAAAGACTTCCTTCTTTCCAACAAAACAGGTTGAACTTAAGAAAAAGCTCTCTAGGCATAAGCCAAGTCAGGTGCAACAAACAGAGGAGGTGGTGAGAAATTTGATGGCTCTCTGAAGCTCATTCAGAGCTGCAGCCTCATGTACCAATGAATACATATACCAGCAGCAGGCTCTCTTTTCACAAGTCATTATATTACTGACAAGTAATTGTATTACTTGTGAGAAGTAATTACAAGATAATTGTAATTGTGAAAAGTATTATTTCAAGATAATTCATTAACTATTGATAATTTCTCAGTTTATCCAGGGCAAAATAAACTAGAAAAAGCACAGAATGCAAATTCATGTTTCTTAAATTACAGTGAAAATGTTTCAAATTTAATTCAAAATTGCAAGGTTTGTAAGTAACAAAAAAAAAAATAGGCAAATAATAAAAAAAAAGCCTGCAAATTTACAATGGAAACAGGAATGGCCGTATCATTGCTAAGATGATTAATCTCATAAGGAAGAGGGAAACAGGAGGAATAGCCCTACTGTCAGATGACTAAGTTTAACTTCAACTGAAATTTTAAAATGTTGAGGTTGTTTACTTTAAGTTCTGACTATTTTGGACAGTGGCTTAAGAGCAAGATACATAAAAAATCAGAACTGTGTCAGGTGACAAGCACACTACAGATAAGCGTCTCTGATTTCAGACCTGCTTCCCATTCTGATGGGTTTTCTCCTCAGGCTTGGACTACTGTATACACAGAGTATGTTGTAAGATTGTGGCTGTAGGTAATTGAGAGAAAAGTCTGCTCTGCAGACAAAAAATTCCTGCTATTGATAAGCAATGCACTAGCTGGGAACAAGAGTTCAATTCAGTGTGCGTGTCCAGTCAACTAAATTTCCATGGGATAAGGAGGAAAGTCCTCACCTAGATAACTGATCAATTAGTCTACATGAATCAACTAAGAGTAAGAGACAAGGCCAATGTAGTAATTTGTGGTTATCAGTGTACTCTCATAGTGATCTATGCTGGGCTGATCACATTAAATAAATTAATAAATAGAAAAAGAATGAAGAGCAAGGTGACAAATTTTTAAAAGTATATTAATTTATTCAGAGGCCAACTGTGAAGAACTGAAGAGCCTAGACTGCTAAATGACAGGGCAATAAAATAGCAGATTAAATACAATACAGCTGAATGTACAGTGATGCAAGCAGGAAAAAAAAACAAACCAAACCATAAAAGGAATAGAAAAAGATTACCTCTAAGTCATCTACTGTCCTCTAAACTCAAGTTCTTAATCTTGTCACACGCATTGCTATGAAAGGGTCAGGAAGGAAAAAAAAAAAAAAAAGGGAGGGAGAGGGGAGAAAA
>WHYT01017916.1:426393-453185 GCA_009806455.1 Tetrax tetrax | reverse complement strand
GGACCACCCCCCACTTATTCCTCAGAAATTGACACTGTAAAACTGAAAAAGAGCTAGGACAGGTTAACAAAATTAACTAAGGGAAAGGAACAGTTTGTAGGGAGCAATCACAGTTGAAAAAACCACTATGATTCTTTAACCTGTAGGAAAAGAGACACTGAAAACAAGGTATGGGAGACCTTATAGCAGCCTTTCAGTGCTTAAAGGGGGCCTACAGGAGAGACAGGGAGAAACGTTTTAGCAAGGCCTGTTGTGATAGAACAATGGGTAATGGTTTTAAAATAAAGGGAGGTAAATTCAGACTGGAGATAAGGAAGAAATTTCTGATCTGGTTGGAGATGTCCCTGCTCCTTGCAGAAGGGTCGACTAGACGACCTCTAAAGGTCCCTTCCAACCCAAACTATTCTATGATCCAAGCATGTAAGATAAAACATCCCAGAGATGATGACTAAGAATTTTTTTTCCTAAGAAAAGAACTTGATGCAAGATATGTAAAAAGAAATTAAAAAAAAAAAAAAGGCAGACGTGCATATAGTTAGCTCTGGAACTCCTTCCCACAGGTTATTGCAGATGAAGAAAGTTAGAGGTATTTCAAAGGCAACTGGATAAATCCATGAGAAAAAAAATCATTGAAGATTATAAAGTACATAGACATCACCACTACCTCCACAAGTGCCCAAGCTGTAAATACTACTTTAAACCTGGGAAAATATTGTAGGGATGCATAATTAATGTACCCGTTCTTATATTATTTCCAAGCCATATGCTAACGTAGGGCTAAATAAATGAGCCTCAGTTTAAACCACTAAGGCCACTTCTATATCATGTGCCTCACAAATCAACTATATTTATCTAGTCACGTCAATCACATTTATCTAGTAATGGGTCTGAAATCATTGTATTAATTCCTTTCTACATACTGTGCAGTAAGCTCAAAAATACTGGTGAGACCCCACCTGGAGTACTGTGTCCAGTTCTGGAGCCCCCAACATAAGAAGGACATGGACCAGTTGGAGAAGGTCCAGAGGAGGGCCACAAAGATGATCAGAGGGCTGGAACACCTCTCCTATGAGGACAGGCTGAGAGAGTTGGGCTGTTCAGCCTGGAGAAGAGGAGGCTCCAGGGAGACCTGATAGCGGTCTTCCAATACCTCAAGGGGGCCTACAGGAAAGATGGGGACAGGCTGTTCAGTAGGGCCTGTTGTGATAGGACAAGGGGTAATGGGTTTAAATTAGAAGAAGGTAGGTTTAGATCAGATATTAGAAAAAAAATTTTTTACAATGAGAGTTGTAGAGCACTGGAACAGGTTGCCCAGAGAGGTGGTGGATGCCCCATCCCTGGAAACATTCAAGGCCAGGCTGGATGAGGCTCTGAGCAACCTGATCTAGTCAGGGATGTCCCTGGTCCTTGCAGGGGGGTTGGACTAGATGGCCTTTGAAGGTCCCTTACAACTCTAGCCATTCTATGATTCTATGATATTGATGAATTTGTCATGGGAAGTACTTGTGAAAATCTAAGGTACTTAGGAAAACAAAAAGACCAAGCTAGAAATTTACAATGGTGCTTTCAGGACTTAAAAAAACCAATCAAACGAAAAACTAGTTGAATGATTGAGCTCAGAGGGTACTGATTAATGGGAAGCAAGGGCAGGCTGCTAGGTGCAGGGACCTAGACAGGACAGATGAATGAGCCAAATAGGAACCTTCGGACTTTAAGCAAGGAGAAGTGTACCTGGGAAGGAAGAACCTCAGCAATGATACAAGCCGGCTGCAGAGCAGCCCTGGTGGACATGAGCCAGTGATGTGTCCGGGCTGCAAAGGCAGCCAGCGGCATCTTGGACTGTACCGGCAGAAGCATGGCCAGTAGATTGAGGGAAGTGAATATTGCCCTTTACTCAGCACTCGTGAGATCACATCTGGAATACTGTGTCTGATGCCTGCTGAATGCAGCAATGGACACAAGTGGGAACACAAGAAACTCCAATTAGATATTAGGATTTTTTTTAAATTTTTTTTTTTTTTTTTTTTTAAAAAAACCATTTGGGTGGTCAACTATGCTGCTCAGAGAGGTTGTGTAATTTCTGTTTTTGGAGGTATTCAAGACTTGATTGAAGCCCTAGAGCAGCCTGGTCTAATTAGGCCTGCTGTGAGCAGGCACCTGGACCACATGAACTCTGTAGGTCTCTTCCAATTTAAATTATTCCATGATTCTATCCTACCTTAAGCTTTGTATGCTTAAAAGCAAATCAACCATAACTATACACATATGCGTAACTGTGAACAGGAAACAAACACAATGAGATGAATATACAATTCATCACTACTGACTTTTCCTTTTAAAAAGACCTCATATGGTAAAAACGGCTTCCTGAAGACAGGTTGAACACCACATCTTTGAATGTTGTTGAGCAGCTTGTCTGCAGGAAAGATACACAAGCAAGATTATTATCTTAATTAGTAATAATGGGAGTGCCTAAAGGAGAGCCAAGCAAATACACTCACTGCCTTAAGTCACTGTCATACAAAATTCCATTCATAATCTGAGTTCCAATCTAACTCCCTTTTTGTTTTCCAACCATAATGCACAAAAGTCCCTTCAGACCTTACGTTTCCCTAAATCTTTTCACTAAATCTGAACAATGATTCTGTGTAGTCTATATGCTGGGTTGTTTTTTCTTTAAAAAGACTAGATCCCTACTAGCTATGCAGAATTTTCAATCAGCTGGATACCTTCATAAACAAGAATTTTTTGCAACTTTCAGTAGTTCATAGTCAGATTTGTAAAAATTCAAATAAATTTCTAGGAGTTCTTTCAGTATTTCATCTGCAGTGTCTTTAAAGTGTCACCAACACATTAAAAATGTTAAGAATTTACCATTTCTGTTCTCTTCCTACTTCTAGGCAACTCTTGAATACTGCAACTTCTGTAACAGCTCATTTTTCAGTACTAACGCACACTTCTTGACAGATACTCGACAAAATCTTTGACAAGAATATATCTCAATCTTTTCATTATTTCAGCAGAACAAAGAATAAAACAAACTTCATTTATGGTCAGTTATCTCAAGAAATTCAAGGCATTCCTTTATCCTCTTTCCTATTCAGCGAAAGCCTGTGTGCACTGTTTTTCCATACTTTTGTTTCTTGTGTGGTTCCTAATTCATTTATGAGTCCCTGAATAGAAGCACTGTACTATATGTGCATAGGTTCTGAATACCCTTGAAAATAACTGAGCAAGTACTTAATGCAAACAGTTCAGTGGTGTAAATTAACACACAAATACCAAACCAAATTTGATTCAAAAAAGTGTAAAAACGTCTTTTCTATGAAAAAAAAAAGATGTTCTATTCCTTTCAACTTCAAAAAAAATCACTCCCATGCTATCTTGAGGAAGGTCTGGAATACAGTTTCATACACTCTGATTTGGAAATACAAACTTTCTTGCTTTCTGTATTTCATTTTGTACTTTCCCATGGAAATATAGTTTCTTCTGTTTCTTCCTACTCTTCTGTTGATCATACTTAAGATCTAATGGAAATATTGGTGAAAATCCTCAAATGCTATGAACTAGAAGCTCTAAATCTGCAAAGCAAATAGGCACTGTGGGGAAAAAAAACCCCTAGATCTTAAAGCTATTTTCTATTAACCACCTTGTTGAATAAGACTGTGTTGAATGCAAATGCAAGAAGAACACTACTGCAGGAGAAACAGAGCACGGGTTCTGTGCATTACCATGACCTGCATAATAGTCTAGGTAACTTGCAATAGTTTAGGAAAGCCTTTGGAGGACGGATAACTTCTGCTTAATTTTTCTCTTAAAATATCAGACAGAATATATCCAAAGGTGTTTGAGGAACTAGCCAGTGGCACTGCAGGGATTCTCCTTATCATATGTGAAAGGATATGTTGTCTGGGAGAGTCTTTGATGTCTGAAAACTAGTAAATGTCATGCTCATCTTCAAAAAGAGCAAGGAGGAGGGTCCAGGGAACCTACTTGACAGTCAGCCTCACTGTAGACCCTGGGAAGGTGACAGAACACATTTTCAGAGAAGCCAATTCCAGGCAATTGAAGGACAAAAAAGTTTTTGAGAACAAACAACACATCTTTGCCAAAAGGCAAATCATGCCTTACCACAATCTGCTTGCCTTCTATGATGAGATGGGGGGAGTTGATACGCTGAGGAGTAGAGCTGCCATTCAGAGGAACATTGACAAAATGGAGGAATGGTTTAACAGAAACCTCATGAAGGTCAAAGGTAAATGCAAAGTCCTGCATCTGAGATGGAAAATTCCCAAACCAAACACAGGCTGGAGGTCAGCTGCTACAGAGCAGCTCTGCAGAAAAGAACCCAAGGGTGGACAACAAATCGAACATGTGACAGCAGCATGGCTCTGTGGTGTTGAAGGCTAAGCACCTACTGGGCAGCATTCACAGCAGTACAGCCAGCAAATCAGAAGCAAGATTGTTTCCTTTTATTAGACACTTGCAAGTCTACATCTAGAGCACTGTCTCTAGCTTCGAGCTCAGTAACAGAAGAAAAAGATTGACAAACCTGAGTGGGCAGAGGAACATTAAGGGGGTTAACAGGTTAAAGCACAGGATTTATGAGGAGTGAGAGACCTAGGTTTGTTCGGATGGAAAAAGAGAATGCTAAGGATGATGGTGGAGCATCAAATTACTCTTTCAGTTACCTAAAGCAGGGTTATGAAGAAGATGAACTCAGACTGTTCTTGGAGATACATAGTGAAATGTTGAGAGGCAATGGTTAAAAATAGTACCAAGTAAAATTCTGAAGGGATTTAAAGGCAAAAACTTGCAAGAGAGAGGGTAGTAAAGCACAGGACCATCATCCAGAGGGGCAGCGCAAATCTCCTTCCTTGGAGATAAAGAAATATTTGACTCAACAATGTGCTGAAAAGTTTGATTTAGCTTTGATATTAGTGTTCTTTTGAAGAAACTAATGGTCTCCAGAGGAGCCTTCCAATCAAAATTATGTTTTCATTCTTGCAATGAAATAATTAGCAGGTGTGAAGTATGAATAGCCATGTGCAGGCTTCAGACTTCATTCACTGAGATGAAAACAGCAGCATACAACATGTATTACATTTGTCTCTGCTGACTAAAGGAGAAATATGAGGATAATAATAAATGTGCATATATCAGAGGGTGGAGTGGCTTCAAATAGGCACAAAGACTACAGAACACTGAATAAATAACTGGACAAAAAGTAACTATTGGATTTTACATTTTCAGTAGAGTGAATCAAGATATAGGTCTACAACCTATTAAAGAGAAGACAAATACCACCTTGAATCACAAATACTCCCATTAGTCAGTACAGGTGACCTCAGTAATGCAAGGGAGGTATCAATGAAGAACAAATAGGTATCTTGGGATGTAACCACAAAAAGCTTTCTGAAATTATGTACTAAATTGCTTTTAAGTTTGTACAGTCCACATCAGTCATGCAGCACTTCTGCACAGTGCCAACCCAAACTCAAAATTCTTGGCAGGCATTCAAATCTTCTGATTCTATCCACTCCACTGACAATGGGAAAACAGTGCTTCGCAAATTATTTATTAAAGATATTCCCATATATACTTATTTATAATGTTCATCTCCAAAAGAGGCCCTGTGTCTGCAAAGTATCCAAGCAAAAGAAAGATACACTGAATTTCTTTTCTATATCTTTCAAGTTTCAGCATGGTAACGAAACAACGCCCTTTATTTCCCTCTATCCTTGGGAAGGGATAAAGGAGGGAGGATGATGTGACGCCTAGATTAGCAGGATATAAACAAGTTCTAGGGTTTTGACAGGGTGAAGAGAGAGGAATATAAGTAGTTTGGCTGCTCTAGAGCATTCCCTGCTTCCACCCAGACACATATGCACGCTGAATCGGTGAGATTCAGGAAAGGAAGGAAAAAAGCTTCTTCAGCTCTCTGATTAGATAGATTCTTGGAAAAGAAAAGTTCATTGTGTCTTGTTCTTTAACTCTCTCCCTAACTCTTTTTACTACTTGTGAAGATTTCTCAGTGAATCCAACAACCATTCCAGTGGAATTAGTGTCTTGTCAGATACTAACTTCTACTGTCTTCAAAAGATGGTGTTAGCCTGATTAGATTCCTGGTTTTGAAGATAATACATACATTTTTTTTTTTTCTTATGATAACGTTTTCACTTTCTTTTCTCCTACATGCTTTTGTATCAGCCCAGTTTAATAACTTAAACTTACAAGTCTGTCACAGTTAGTGACCGGCCTTTAATGCAAACTGAGGTATCAACTTCCAGAAATAAAGAAGAATGACAAATTCAAGAGATAGTTACTGAACACTGTAAAATTCCAGAAAAAAAGGATAGATTAATTGTTCAGAAGATGAAGGATCCTTCATGATGTACCCATCATCATTCTTACTAAAGTAGTATGAGAATATTCAGAGGTGGATTGAATCTCAAGGACTTGAGTGAAGACAGTTAATATGAGTAGTGGTTACCAGGCACACTGAAAATTTTTAAGTTTACTGGCTGTAGTGAAGTACACAGTGTAGCATGTGAACTCATAAGAAGATGCCAAAACTTCAATAAGAGTTAACGTTAAATGCCAAACAACCCCAAAAACCTACTTCAAAATTTATTTCCTTCATCATTTACATAAGATAATTCTCCTTGTATATAAGGTGTTGCAAAATCACCCTAGTCTAATTTACTGAATAATAATCTTGTTAAAATAACACATCCTAATGCTAGAACAACATTAGAACGCATTGTAAAGCTGACCAAACAAACAATAAAAATACACATATTTCATTTACCTATATAATTCTGTCTAGATGATGCAAACACTTGATCAGAGCTACAGTACTCTAAAAAAACCAGTCGCAAAACAGAGAAAAAGCTACCTCAGTGGTGCCACTGGAAGGTTCCAGTCCAATCATATTGGCCTGTACCAGCTGCTGAAGAAGTTGTACTTGAGCCACATTGAGGAAGAAATCCAGGTTTGTTGTCACGTTCACCTCCAAAGAATGACCACACACCAAAACTTCCTGTGGAGAAATTAAGGGAAAATAATACATAATAGCTACCGGGGAAATAATTTTCAGGTTCTATGTAACTGTATTGTGATTCTCTGCTATAGTCAATGCTTCAACATTGTATATAGTATTAATAGTATTAAAAGGTCTTTAGTGGTGTCTCAGGCTTCCAAATAAGGATATGGCTTATTCTTTGCTTTGCTTTCAACAGCGTAACTATTCAGATAAATTCTGCAAGAAAAGCATCTCATGTGTGAGGTCCTGTTTCCATCTCTTGGTAGTATCAAACAGTGAACTGTCAGATTTTGTTTTTTAGTTCCTGGCAAAGACTACAATTCTCCTTTCCTTCCAAGAAAAGGATGTACTTTTCTTTTTTTTCTTAAACATAAACTCTGGATGATTTATAATGAAATCACGTGCTGGAACTCATGATAACCAACCTAATTGATTTCTCTTTGCCTGTAAACTGTTGTTAGAACCTTGGCAAAGTTAGCTGGATGGTCACTGTTTTATGGGTGTTATCTAGCACAAAAAAAGCTCTTCACCACTGTTGGCAAGTGATAAAGAGATGAAAAGCAGAACCAACGCCAAAGGGTTGCTTAATAAGTAGAAATACTGCCCCTTCTCATGAGAAGGTTGCACAATGTTCAAGCTCTTCACAATCTAAACTAGACTCTCCCTTCATCACTGAATGTCACCCTGGGAATAGATAACAAGAAGAATATATACATCTTCAACATAAGCATTAATAATGGTCAGAGATTTTTTTTTTAATTGAACAACCTCTATGCATCCTAGCCACCCTCTAAGCTTTCTACTTCTTTTTTAACCTAAATAATTTTCCATCTGCCCTTTACAAAAAATATGAAGCTATCAAGTTTTGCTTTCTATAGCTGTTAGCTGTTATTTTCCAACAATGTACACCTACTGCAATACACACCTAATATCCTTTATGCTCCTGCACCACTTTTGCTCTTCCCAGGAAGTAGCTGTTATGAGAAATACTCCTTGTGAGCTGACAAAAACTTTCTGCTATTTCCCCTACATAAAATGTTTTAAATTCTTGAGCTACAAACTAATGCCAAAAAGGGAGCTGATACCTTTTGTGTGTAACGTTCTCCATAGACTAATTATTAACAAGCTGACCCACAGACTGGTAAAAGTGGTTGTTAAATCTGGAATACCTTGAAGTACCCACAGTAATGCTTGAGGAATAGATGCTTTGCGGAAATTTGTGGGCTTGAAAATCTGGCTAAAAGAACTCGGCTCAACTTTCTTCTTATAAATAGTGTATAGATTGCATTTTCAGGCTTCTTTATGAGAAGCTTGTGAATACAATGTTTTGTAATGTTGTACTATAGCACCTCTTCTCAACACCTTTCCATCACAAATCTTTTAAAAATATTGCTGGAAATCATTAAAGGACTCTGATTTTCTGAATTGCAAACAGGCTTATCTACCTCTGGACAGGCTGCCTTTACTATTGAATGCTAGACGCAAATTCTTTCTCCAGCAGAGAAGAACATTTCAGCTAGTGATTATAACTTCTTTTTTTTTTTTTTTTTTCAGTTGGGAATCTCTGTATTTGAAAACACCTGGACACTTAAAATGATAGAACAGTAAAATATTGAGATTATCCACATATTAAAAGTTATGATATTTCTGTTCACATTTTGTACCAACCTCTGGGTGTAAATTCTCTGCAGCATCAATTTTTGTAAAAATAATTGCAGGAGCTGCAGTTATCCGAACCGTGAAATCAGTTAAAATCGGAGTTAAAATTGCTCTCCTCTCTTGATGCCGCCTTATGCTAAAAAAAAAAAAAAAAAAAATAAAAAGAAAGAAAAGATTAAATCACATTATAAATTGTTGAGTTTGAAAACCTCATATTCTCTTTTATATCCAGTATGTAGCACAAAACTGCTTCAATACCATTTTGGCATTTGATTGCTGCCTCAATAAACATTAAATATCATCATTATAAATCACGTTAATTCCAATCCTAACAGCAGACTTCTACCTTCATTTCTCAGAAAAAGTATGTTTAAATAGTTGATTCTTCAATCCATCTCCAGGTAGACAAGTTTGACATTTGACATTTCTTCTTCTACTATTTAACAAACTATACAAAATCACATGGACAAAGGTAAAAACTTTATTATCAGTATTTTTCAAACTTGCCTGTGGATACCCTTCACTTTATGAAGAGCTGTCCTGAAGCCTGCAAAATGTTTGAATTCATGCATTAAAACTCTGCGGTGAAAAAATTCTGCACACAACAACATGACTGACACAAAAATCAAAGACATGAAAAATTACAATAGCAAATGCCTCAAAACTCTAGGATTTGTACATTTAATTTATAAGAATTATTTCCCACTGCATGTTTAAAATGCCTTGAAAATGGAGGGATGTCAGTCTTCCTCCACTGCTTCTGTCACTGGTTGCTCTTAGTTGGTCCTAAGATGTTTGCTTGGCAAGAATATTTGTGCCATTAAAATTGATAATTACATTTGTTTTCCAGTTGGGTGTTTATTTTTTTGTTCTTTAACCAAATACTAAGCCTAGAGGCACAACCCTGTTTATAGATGGATCACTAATAGCTTGTGACAACACATTCCAAATAGCCAGAATCTTCTGGGTCAGGTCAAATAAACTATTGCCACAAAATGCCATCTGAGAGTCTCTGATCAGGGGAAAAAAAAAAAAAAAAAAAAAAAAAAGTAATTAGATCAAGATGGTATTCAGCCTCTAAAAGAGAATACAGTTCAAATTCCTTGGAGAACCCTTCCATCAAAATAGTTTTTTGATAATTCTTTTTACCTATCATAATTTACAGAAATGCTAAATACCTGCATTTCACCAAGGAGAACTCTAAAAATCATTAAAAAATTATTGGTCCAAGGTAAGTTTTCCTATGCTTACAAAATAAAAAAAAATTATCAACCATGGAACAATGGTTGTTAAGCTAAAAGTATACACTAAATTGTGCAACCATCTATCACAATATAAAAGAAAAAACTGAACTACATATAGAAGAAAAGAATAGACCTATGCAGGGCTCTTCAGATATATCTGCATGTCAATTAGGCATCTCTGTGTTACCTTTCATCTCACCATCTCCAATAGGGAATTCGGGCATCGGCATAAATGGCACAAATTAACCAGACACAAACTGTGCAATTAGACAATTGGTCCTTACCATCAGCTAGAGTTATCCATGCTAATGTCATTAAACACTGGAATGTTATACACCTGTCTATGCAGAAATCTCTGGACTGCATGTGGGATAGATAATTAGATCTTTTGATTAAGAACAGGTATCGATAAACACAGTCTAGTAAAGGCAATGGTTCTGAAATGGATTCTGTTGAAAAGTACACAGTTTCAAATGCTGATGGTTTGTAGACTAAGAGCTAGGCTGAAAATAAATTGAATATATATCATAACTTGACTGTAATTTGGTCAAGTTCAAAAGATTCAAAATCCATAGATGATATTTTACTGCTTAGACTATTTTGATTCTGATGCTTCAAATTCTACAGTTTGCTTAAGTGTCCTCAAAACATGTAGAAAGCATGGGGGTCTATAAGGGAATATAAACTGTCAGATGTGGGTAGACCTTAAAGCTTTTAAACTTATTTAGGACAACAGTATACAGAAATTAACAGCAGATGCTACAGAGCACAGAGCTAGTATTTACTGAGCACACATCTAATAAACTTTTGCTTCAAATGACCTTCACAAACACTGCTGAGCAGGCTGTATGCCACCTCATGAAGTTCAACCAGGCCAAGTGCAAGGTCCTGTACATGGGTCATGGCAATCCCAGGCACAAATAGAGGCTGGGTGGAGAATGGATCAAGAGCAGCCCTGAGGAGAAAGACTTGGGAGTGATGGTGGACGAGAAGCTCAACATGAGCCGACAATGTGCCCTTGCGGCCCAGAAGGCCAACCGCATCCTGGGCTGCATCAAGAGGAGCGTGGCCAGCAGGTCGAGGGAGGTGATTCTGCCCCTCTACTCTGCCTTAGTGAGACCCCACCTGGAGTACTGTGTCCAGTTCTGGAGCCCCCAACATAAGAAGGACATGGACCAGTTGGATAAGGTCCAGAGGAGGGCCACGAAGATGATCAGAGGGCTGGAGCACCTCTCCTATGAGCACAGGCTGAGAGAGTTGGGGCTGTTCAGCCTGGAGAAGAGGAGGCTCCGGGGAGACCTGATAGTGGTCTTCCAGTACCTCAAGGGGGCCTACAGGAAAGATAGGGACAGGCTGTTCAGTAGGGCCTGTTGTGATAGGACAAGTGGTAATGGGTTTAAATTAGAGGGAGGTGGATTTAGACTGGATATTAGGAAAAAATTTTTTACAATGAGAGTTGTAGAGCACTGGAACAGGTTGCCTGGAGAGGTGGTAGATGCCCCATCCCTGGAAACGTTCAAGGCCAGGTTGGATGAGGCTCTGATCTGGTTGCGGATGTCCCTGCTCCTTGCAGGGGGGTTGGACTAGATGACCTTTGAAGGTCCCTTCCAACTCTAGCCATTCTATGATTCTATAAGTAGCATGCAGTAATGCTTAAGATCAAGCCAATCAGTGAATGTGAGCAAATACCATCTTACATAAAAAGCTTTAATATTTTGGTTAGCTGTAGCTCCACTGGTCTGTAATGATGCTTTTTAAGGCAAGATTAGTCTCATCAGATCTCCAAATTAGAAAGCAGACCCATTAGTGGTTACTGTGCATCTTCACATGAGAAAGTGGTCTTAGATTCTGCCAGTTCTACAAAGCCCTCTCTCCTTGTCATCATCTTCATTTTAAATTTAAAACAGATGACTTTCTACCCAATTCCTATTTCCTCTTAACAATCAGATGAGAAAGAAATGTCTTTGTTTTTGAGGAAAATGAAAGAGCCAAGCAGTAGAACAATTCTATGAAAGAACTCACAGCTATACATTAGAAAACTTCTGCTTGAAGTGGCAGGAAACTGCTAGTAAGTATGATTCAATGTATGAAATACAACTATAAAAGCAAGTTACTTGTTGAAGCCGAAATCCACAACTGGTTCTCTTCAATCATTTTTTAAATGACTTTTCAGCTCATACGTATTCCCATTTCTTAATTTTCAAATTTTATTCTACTAGACACCCAGTACGCTGCATCTCAAAGGACTTATTGGTAATACAGATTAATTCCTGATTTTTAAATTTAATTTTAAATTAATCCTTACATGGTGTCCCTCTCCTGTTCTACTTCCTACTTTCCGCATTTCTAGTTGGTGAATTTGAAACTCAGCAAATGAAGTATTAGCAAAATAATTGTAAGTACAAACAGAAGGCAAAAAGAGCACAGTAAATAATGAAGGGAGAGGATATGAAAAAGAGCACAAAAGGAACAAAGAAACAAATTCCACTTTGAATTATTAAGTCTTCCACACTGCACCTAAGTGCACCGTTAACTTAACACAGGTGTACGCCACATGAGCTTATGAAAAAACTTGATTGTGAAGAGCGTAATGATGGCTCTATGTCTGCAGCACATTCATTCCATGGTTCATTTATGCATCTGTTATATATTTGTCTTGGAAAAAAAAAGGAAAAGCTAGTACTTTTAGAGATGTTAAAGCAGTTGATCATCTACACTTAAAAGTACAGCACATCTGAAAGAACATATGCTAACGCCAACCAACAAGGCAGCAAAGCATTTGTGATAAGGCCCGGAGGTGACTTTTGCTCAGTGCTGAATTTGGGCTATATCTGCACATTAACAAACTCTGGTTGTGGACCACAGATTCACACTGTAAAAACATAGGACAAAAATGGTCTCTGTCCTCAAAGGCTTATAATTTATGTACAAGAAAAAGCACACCTACGGACAGGGAAGTAAAAGGGAACAATTAACAGCACCACGGGTAATGATACCTGTACAGCGGCAACCTGAAAGCTGTCTTACAAGTTTTTATACTACAGTATAATAGAAATGAATTTTTTGGAAGGATTTGGAAAAAGACACTGCAATAACTTTGTGAATTTTCACAGGAAATGCCTTTATAACATACAGGTTAGCCCAGGAGTGAGCAAGAAAGTGCTTCTTTGAAAATTAAATGCGGCAGCCCTGGTAACTGGTATGATGAGGTCTGATTAGCAGTTAGAGTAGATGTGTCAAGGCAAATGAAAGACGACAGCTAAGAGGAAACAGACATAGAAGTCTAGAAATACCTTGAAATCAAAGACTTAGCTAATGATTAATATGACAGAAAACATGAGAAGAAAAGAGGGGAAAAAAGTGAAGAACAGAATTTTGTAATCAAAGCAACACCATTTCATTACATCAAATCAAATCATTAGTATTTGATTACATCCACTCAGAAGTACCCTGAATTTATACGAGGAGGAGGGACTACCAAAGAGATGACCTTGCACTAATCAAAGAGGTGAGGTGATGTGAGAATGGATGCTGTGAAAATGCACAAGAAGGACTACAACTTCATTGCCTTTTCATGTGGAAAAAACTAATCGAAACAAATAGAACACACTGGCCAGTAAGAGTAATGCCTAGATGTGGAATTTGGAAATGTTTGCTTTATTCTTAATTATCTTTTTTTTTCTTAATAATACCTTACCAAATCTAGAGTTTGAGTCCTTATATACTTTAAAAATATGTAGGTCAGGGAGAAACTCAAATATATTCAATACATGAATGACAATCAAGAGCTCATTTATGCCACATAAGTTTAATATCTACAGAAAGATGAATCCTTACAAAGAATTCTGCGACTTGAAAAAGCAAAAACCACAAGTATTAACACAGAAAAGGCCACATAATCAAATAATGTTCTCTAGTAGTGTGAGGCATGGCAAAACCAAAGATATTATGTTGGTTAGCATGCTAACTTAGGACCTGTGAAAGATTTTTCTCTTCTAGGTTTTCCACATAGTTGTATAAATCAGTTAATCCCTGATCCACAAATGTATCAGGATATCTAACTACTACTGACATCATCATGCCTCAAACAATTTAAATCCTTTCCGCTCTCTGAGGTGTTGAAAGACACGTGGCGAGACAGTAACATAGCATAGCAACATTCTGAGGGCTATCTAATGACCAAAATTAGACAGTCAACAAACATACACCATCTGGCTGTGCAGAATCATAGAACAGTTAGAGTTGGAAGGGACCTTTAAATGTCACCTAGTCCAACCCCCTGCAAGGACCAGGGACATCTCCAACCAGATCAGGTTGCCCAGAGCCCCGTCCAACCTGGCCTTGAATGTTTCCAGGGATGAGGCATCCACCACCTCTCTGGGCAACCTGTTCAAGTGTTCCACCATCCTCACTGTAAATTTTTTTCCTTATGTCCAGTCTGAATCTGCCTCCCCCTATTTTGAAACCATTACCCCTCATCCTGTCACAACAGGTCTGCTAAAGAGTTTTGCCTCATCTCTCCTATAATCCAGTACCTTTAAGTACTGGCAGGCTGCTATAATGTCCTGCAGAGCCCTTTCTTTTCCAGGCTGAGCAGTCCCAACTCTCTCAGCCTGTGCTCATAGGAGAGGTGCTCCAGCCCTCCTGTCATCTTCTTGGCTATCCTCTGGACTCACTCCAACTGGTCCACATCCTTCTTATGCTGGGGCCTCCAGAACTGGACACAGTACTCCAGGTGGGGTCTCACGAAGGCAGAGTAGAGGGGCAGAATCACCTCCCTTGACCTGCTGGCCACGCTCCTCTTGATGCAGCCCAGGATGTGGTTGGCTTTCTGGGCTGCAAGCGTGCATTGTCGGCTCATGTTGAGATTCTCGTCCACCATCACTCCCAAGTCCTCCTCCTCAGGGCTGCTCTCCATCCATTCTCTGCCCAGCCTCTATTTGTGCCTGGGATTGCCATGACCCATGTACAGGACCTTGCACTTGGCCTGGTTGAACTTCATGAGGTTGGCACAGGCCCGCCTCTCCAGCCTGTCAAGGTCCCTCTGGATGGCATCCCTTCCCTCCAGTGTGCTGACTGCACCACACAGCTTGGTGGTGTTGGTGAACTTGCTGAGGGTGCACTCTATCCCACTGCCTATGTTGCCAACAAAGATGTTAAACAGGGCCAGGCCCAATATCAACCCCTGCAGCACACCACTCGTCACCGGTCTTCACTTGGACATCAAGCCGTTGACCACAACTATCTGAGTGTGGACATCCAGACAACTCCTTATCCACCGAGTGGTCCGTCTCTCAAATCCATTTCTCTCCAGTTTAGAGGCAAGGATGTTGTGCGGGACAGTATCAAATGCTTTGCGCAATTCTTATATAATTGTGCCTCACCAAAGTTAATTTTCACCTTATTAAGAATTCTGTACAACATTTATTTGCTGTGGATTAATAAAGAAAATAACATACTCTATCTTACTGAATAAGGCTTTGTACAGTATGAATGCAACTACGACCTCAGGTACAATAAACAGCCACTGAAATACAAGACTGAATAAAAATGTACTGCATTTTATTCCAAAAGATTCACAGGGAATGCCTGTACTTCCCTACACATGGAGCTACTGATCATTTTTTTCTTGTTTTCCTCGTTAGAACTTGGCAAATTGCACTTCAACTTTCCAAAAAAGCATAAAAATTAAAACTATTCAAAGAAAAACCTGCAGGAAACCTTTCTGAGCATCCTTGCGAAGCAAGAATGGTATTTTGTTCAGTTTTGTACAACAGATCATTGGCTCCCTGACATACTCAACGAGAGTTGCAGAGAGCTGTTCCAGATGGTGGTATGCCAAGGACAAAAGTGTAATGCAGTATATTGCCACACTCAATTCATTACCACACAGAAAAGTAATGCTTTTAAGCTCAATTAGGTTGTTGTTTTTTTTTTTTTAAACAGAGTTTATTCAGGCTGCAGGAAGCAGAAGTTGCTGCTGTAGAAGGACTGCACAGGGACGGGGGCGAGGCCTCAAGAGAGGATATATTTCTTTATTTCCTTCAGGGCTGTTGTTTTTTCCATTGAGAGGAGGGAGAGGGAGGAGGAGATCTGCAAGCTGAAAAAGCAGTTTTCAGTCAAGAAAACTTCTTTTGGTTAAATACTCCCAGTTCCACACATGCTGTTTGGTAAAGGGAATAAATGTGGACAAGTTTCATTTGTACATAACCTTATTAGAACTGTCTGACCGTTTCCAGTATTCTTTTTATATATTACACCATTAGGGAGCTTGTTATAACATCTACAGTGAAGTATAAACATTTCATAATGAGAAGAGTTATGATCCCCAATCCTCAGCACAGCACAGCATTCGGATGTTTTTTTCTGAGAGAGGGCATCCACCCTACCAGAGCACTCCAGTTCCCCCATTCTTCTCGGGGTGATCTGCAGAGGCACAGGAGGCATCACACCAGCAATTTTCAACAGACTCTCTTGAAGAATTTTACACTAAATACCTTGAAATAGTCAACACTTGGTCTCAAAGCAAGACTGTCTGCTTTCCAAATTACAATGTGAAAGTTAAAAAAAAATTCAAACCCATGAGATATTAAGTACTAGAAATATTGAACTCCAGAAAAAGCAAATGGAAAAAAATTAAAGGATTTACTTTCTGTGTAAAGACTGTTAAAGAATTTAAATTACAAATTTAAAATTTCAAATATTTGTTTGTATGATATCCATAGATTTTATATTTAGAGGGATTTGGTTTTCATGTAAATTTTTAAAACAAGAACAAGTTTCAACCCAGTAGACTAAATTACAATATAATCTATTTCAGAATTTATTTTTAATATACACAGTAAAGTTTTTAGAAATGGGAATGGAAAATGAATGTCTGGTATCTATGCTGAAGTTTTCTGTAAAATAAGTGTATGAAATACTTGGATATAGGTTGGATTCTATACTGTACCAGATAGCACCTAAGAAAAAATGAGGGTAACTGATCTCAAAAAAGAAACTTAAAATCCAGTGAACCTAATAAACCAGAACACTGGGTCTAAATGATAAGTAAAACCAAACAGAAGTATATTAAAACCAAACAAAGAAATGAACCCTAAAATAACTCAGTAAAAATAACTCATTATGTTCCAGGTTAAACATGTCTAAGAAACGTAAAGAATTAAAAAAGAAAACAGTATCACAAATAGGTCAAAGAATAAAGCTTCTGTGGTAGTTGCAGGAAATCTTAAGATAAATTTCACCCTGAAAACACTAAGCACCATATAAAACACCATGCAGCCACCCTCTCGGTGCATGCTGGAAATATCTCAGTGGATGGCAGAGTTCAATGCAGGTTCTTCCAGTTCTTAGCACACCATTTCCACAGATCATAAAATAAACCCAGATGCCGCAAAAGTGACCTCCAACTAAAAAGCAAAAATGCAAACATTCTGAAAAAGAACTGTAGTAAATGTCTAAAGTTTTAAGCCAAAAGGACATGAACACATTTATACCAACTTTCTCTTTAAACAAATTCAAAGTGGAATTAAAGTAATGTATTGCATACCAGAAAGAAGAAGGTAATGCATTTAATGACAACTGATCTAAATTAAAACCCAAGTAGAAGAGTCATTCAAAAGCAATTTCAAAATAGATATACTTATTTGTCAAATATATTCTAACAAAATTTTACTTTGGAAGGCTGCTAATAAAAATGATATATTAAAAAAATGAAAAAAGGTAACTCAGATTATCTGTAATAGCTGCTTCCCTTATTCTTATCTTAATAGCTTTTCAGGAATCCCACCAAATTTCCTATCCAAATCTACCACCATAAAACTCAGATCAAAGTGTACTGGCAATATAATTTCAGTCACCAATAAGAACAAAAAGAAAAGCTAATTCCTCAGTGGCTGGTTTTGCTATGTTATCTTAACTTGCAAATTGGCCAGAAGTCCTTCGGAGATCAGTGTCATCTCATCTTTCAAGAAATGCCAGTGGCCCTATGCTGTTTTGTGAGAAAGAGCTTCACGGGCAACTTGCCAAGCATCAAGGCCCAACTAGAAGGTCATATACATTTTTTCAAGGCTAAGAATTTAAAAGAAAAATTGTCTATGGAATTACATCAGTTAAAAAAAGAATCATTAAAAGACAGGAAAGAACCAGGTGATCTTATAAATGAAGAACAGATACTATTATTGTGCTTAAATTTTTATCTGTACTCCTGTCACTTCTTGTGGTTTTATCATTACTTTGGTTAGATCTGCTTTTCCTGCCCTCTATTTTTCAAAGATAAACTGGAATTTATTCTTGATCACATCCTTTTCCTGCACACACTCCTCCAGAGTGAGCTTACTTGCTCTCAGTCTTTCATCAATTCATCACTCAGAAAGCTTAGTCTGTGTGTGATCCTCACGTAGCTTCTTTTGCTACAGTGTGCCTCACTTTTAGAAAAATCTCTAAGTCTTCTCATCTCCCCCTTTTTTTTTTTTTAATTAAACCAGCAATAATTCAATTTTTGTTTTTCCATATGATTCTGTCTGTTTTTCTATATCAGTTTTAGGAACTTATCCTTCAATTCAGCGAGGAATTTTATCTTAGGAACCATAAAATTATGTATGCATTTCATAAAAATTTGATTGGTTTTGTACAAATGATATATAAAGGACTTAAAGATGAAAATAAATAAATAAATGCATGGGCAAACAGGCGTCTTCTAGTAGAAATGCATCTAAATCCACAAAATTACTTCTGAAACCTTCCTCTTGGCCAGCAGATCTCATTCCTGTCACTTTGAAAAGAGAACTCTGACTGCTACAGTCTATAAAAATTTAGTTTTACACCACCTGTATGAATTTTTAAGTATTAAAAAGTATTAAAACAAAAATTTAAAAAAAATTTTTTTCACAAATTACCAATTTAAAAATCCTTTTTCATATTTGAAAACTTTAAAATTTAAAATACCATGCAAGTGTATGCATGCTTTATCTTTCAACTCTGTTTAATGAGAGGGCAGAGCTTTGCATGGCTGTATCATAAATACACAATAAGGAAGACTCAGATGAAATATGTCATTTTCAAAATTCATCTGGTTTTAGTTACAGAAGTGCAAAAGACAGTTCAGAACCAATAGGAAATGTTCTACTTCACCCTCCTCTAACTTAGTAGTGTCTAAGCTGGTTTTACTCAAGCTTTGCAAAAATACAAACAAAAGAAGTTTAAACAAGCCCTGTAGTTATTTTTATGGACATACAGTAAGCCAGTCAGAACAGAGCTCATAATGGAACCAAAGGCACAGAATAACTAGACAGTAACTAGAGTGTAACAATAATAGTAATATGCATTTCAAACGCATAATCCAAAACTCCATGGAAATATGTTTGTAATGTAAAGCAAAACCAACACAGAATTATTTGATTCAGACATATTGCGAACAATATCTGCAGTGTTTGTGCTACATAATTACAGAAAAGAATAAGTTAAAAAAACCTCCCTACCTACTAGCCATGTTCCATTCAAGTGCTGGATTTTGAGAATTTCTTTCACTCTCTGTCAAAATGCCTCCTTTTCCATTTTCCTTCTCTGGTTTCAACTGATTCCAATGAGCAGTACCAATGTTTATAGACTGAAGATCTATTTGATATTGTCTGTCTTCAACCTCTGATCCAGGGTCTCTAAGTATTCCTAGATTCAGTGCTCTCCTGTAACAAAAAGAAAAAAAAAATAAAGAAAAAAGAAAAAAAATCAGCAACAAAGATCAAAATCAGACCAATCAGATATTTATTAAGATACAAAATTAAGATAATTAAGGTATTAATTTTGCCATTCTTGATTACATATAAGCATTATTTTAAGTCCAGATCTTCAGATGCATCCAGCTGCCTCTCTGTCATATGGAATTCAATGGGAGATATGCATAAATATAGAAAAATATATTTCAAAATCTAGCCAGGTCCACTAAAATTGATACAAGATCAACCCATTGATTTCACCGCACTTGCTGAGGGTGCACTCAATCCCACTGTCCATGCTGCCGACAAACAGGGCCAGTCCCAATACTGACCCCTGAGGAATGTCACTTGTCACCAGTCTCCACCTGGACATCAAGCCATTGACTGCAACTCTTAGAGTGAGGCCATCCAGCCAATTCCTTATCCACTAAGTGGTCCATCTCTCAAATCCATGTCTCTCCAGTTTAGAGACAGGGATGCTGTACATAAGATTTTATTAAATATTTCAACCTTGAGCTGAGTTTGGGAAACAGTCATGTCCAGCTTCAACAAAATATTCAAGAGCTACTGGACAAGTGGAGGCTGCTAAGACCATTTGGTTTTACTAGTGGCCAGTATTAGAGGACTTTCCTACTACCAATTTGTCTTCTGCTAATAAGCACTAATAAATCTGCCAAAAAAATACCTTGCCCTTTCTACACTGGGAACAATACAGCTTAATGTGCACTGTTCATCTGATATTATAGTAAAAATGCACAATTGAACTTATCGCTGTTTTTCAGAACAAGTCAGTAAAACGAGCAAGGAGTGTTATTTTTTTTTTTGCTTTGAATCTATGATCACATCAAATTGTAGTTTATTTTTATTGATTTCGTACATTTGAGTTGAAGCTTAAGCTTCTTATTTGCATCTGCCATCCAATCTACTGCTTCATTCTAGGTTGTTGTCTTATGCCAGAGTTGTTATTTAGTATATAACTGCTGTCTCCACAGAAAACTTGATAATTCTGCAATTTCTTTAACCATTGATGCCAACAACCTAAAAATAAATCAGGATTAAAGCAGCACATCTTATCCTGTTACGCGCGCAATCTGCAAGTACAGATATGCAACCTGTTTCAAAGTACAATCCCAATGCTGCCCAAACCCAAACACAGTTGAAACTGCTAATACCATTGCCATTGGCACCAATGGGACTATGCTAGCAATTAAGAAAATTAAGTAATTAATCATATCCTCCCACAGTGGCATGCGATGGCAGGAAAACCATTTTCATAAAAGAATTCCTGGTGAGGCAGTGTGATGGCATTGTTCAGCAGCCTTATAACTTTCTTAAATGCGTAGCAGAAATACACTGGAAATCTGTTATGTCAGTAGTGGTATTTCAACATTAAATGTGGTTTCTTAAAACTCAAGAATGTGTTTGTCAACTTTCCACACAGAGAGATCTAACCACAACAACTGTGTCTTCTATTATTCTTTCTACACATTATTTCATCAATATGAATGCAGTTCTGCTTTAAAAAAAAAAAAAAAAAAGCAACACGGTAGATTTTTGTATGACCCTGTGTGTATTTACATACTTTGTCTAATACAAGTAAATATTGGAATATATATTCTGAAATAAAGCACCAAATTACTTATTTTATGAAATCTGTTTAAGTATACAAAATACAGAACATCATACTAATTCACTTTGATAATGATTTCTTCTCTCCTATACTTCACAGGAAAGAATACTTTTCATTCATTCTTTTATGAGCAGCTTGATAACCTGCATTAAGCTGCACCTAGCACTATATTCCTCAGGCTCATCCAGCACAACCATGACCTTGTGGATCGAATTCCTAGAGCAAAATGTGGCTGTATGAACCAATGTGAAATTCCCCATTGAGGCAATGGCTTTCTTCCCCTCATAAATGCACTTATTTAAACATAAAACCCCATGAAATCACTCTTTGCCACACATTTTTAGGTGCAGGAAAATACACACAGGTACTATTGAGACCAGTGCATTCCATTGCTGGTGTAAGATTTGTCCATTGGGTCTTTTTTAATTTGATCCAATTAATTTTGAAAATCTCAAGGACTGGATAATGTTTCTCCTGCTTTAGGATATCATAGCCTAATACTTTTGTGATGATATAAAAACTGCTTTTTCATTCTGCTCCTACTATTAACAATCTCCTAGATATGATAAAAAACACTTTCTCTCACCCTTTAGATACAACTTTGAAATCCAAGCAAACAAATTGTGTTTCTATAGATTACTGATTTCAAGAAACACATATTTTACACATACATGTAAAATATGAGGATTA
This sequence comes from Tetrax tetrax, assembly GCA_009806455.1. NCBI lineage: Eukaryota > Metazoa > Chordata > Aves > Otidiformes > Otididae > Tetrax > Tetrax tetrax. The sequence goes on along the minus strand of WHYT01017916.1, from coordinate 431,204 downwards.
GGTATTATGTTTTGACTAAGCTGATAATTGCTTTCAGAAAGTACATCCTGCCAGTTTTATATAAGGATAAAAATATAGTATTTTCCCAAATACATTATATACATACTAACATTTACATAAGTACTCATTTCTGGTTTTCCATATCAACTGTTTTCCAAAGTACACCCCACATTTATTAGTTGTATACTTCCTGGAAGGATGAGAATAAGTTAAACCGCAGCAGAATCGGCCTAGTTTTAAGCGTACATGCTATGTATGAACTCTGCAGCCTTTTTTGATTCTGGAGCTTTCAAAATCCTTGTGGCAAATAAAGTCAGGGAAACAGAGTAAGCCAAATTCACGACTTCTCTACCGCTAGCATAAATGCTGTTTTACCAGCTAAAAAGTACTGCAGGGGTTATAATTTTAATTGCTTCCTCCTTCTGAAAACAACTTCACTATCCCATCTCAACCTTTCGGCAAGTGGTGTAGAATACAACAGTTGGTCAATCACACAGTAAGTTCATAAGTAACCAAAGATGACCATAAGCATGTAACAGGAAAGATAGCTTTAATGTTTTTCTTTTTAAAATGCATGTAGTCCGGATCAGGCTTTTTGTATGTTTATATAAGAAACAGCTCATGTTGAACCAGTTACTACATGCTGCTGAATAGGCATAATTCTAAGACCCACTGCGAAGAACTTAAATCTATTCACTTACAGCTCATCTGAGACTACAAAAAGCTAAACAAGCCAGGAAAATGCTATTTAAAGGCTATACGTTACGTAATGATTAAGAAATATTCACAGACTTTACAATGATTTTTGTTAGCACTCACTAGATTGCTATGTGCACTGACTTCTGCTTCTAGGTACAGAGATAACAAACCTATATATCCAAATTTCAAGCATTAAATGTTCTGTGTGCTAGTAAAAGTGTCTTCTGTTCTAATTTAAAAAGGAATCAGACAATAAGCTTGGATCAATTCATAGCCTCTACTTTTTTTTAGGTGTAAAACCAGTGGCACTTTGTTGGACCTGGATATAGATGTTATGCAAGAGGACCACCTCCTCTTCTGCTTAAGCTTGTGGAGTCTCAGCACAAAAGTAGTCTGAAAGCCCATCATCTATGAGACACGACTGAAGTAGTGTAGAAATCACAGCAATATTTATCACTGACTTAATGCTCCTTAACTGCCTTTTCCCCAGTTCAATAAAGTTTCCCGACTTATTCTCCTCAACAAGGCCATCAAATGTATCCTATCAAACAGAGGAAATTGAAACAACTATTTCTCAGGGAAGCAACACACCAGAGCTCCATTTGGAGTGAGATGTTAGAGATGTTAAGAAGGACACAGAACAAAAATGTGATAAACCTAGAGCATCTATGATAACAATAGTGAACTTTGAAAATGCTGAGCTTCTATCAGTAGAACTCCAGATAGGAATTATCTTTCCAAAGAAAGGCAACTATTTTGTTTTGTTTTGGTTTGATTTTTTAAATTATAGCAATAGATACCTCTCTGTCACAGGAAAAGAAGCTAATGCTTGAGCCACTGGGAGAGAAACATCTTTCCCAACATGACAAAACATACATAGACATGATCTCAGAAAAGGAATAAAAGAAATCCTGTAGCATGACAGTTCATAATGGAAGACTTGGATTTGCCTAAGTTTGAAGAGATTAAAAACACGTATTTGTGAGGAAGACCAAAAGAAGAATGAGAAGTTAAGGAGAAAAAAAAGGCGGGCACAGGAGTGGGCAGGAGGGAGAAGAAAGAAGGGATTAGGGAACTAATGTTGAAATTAAAGAAAAGCAGCAGGTAATAAAATTCCATTATTGCAAGAAGACTGGAGACGACATACTTAGGCAAGAAGGGAAGGTCCTGACAAACTTCTAGAATTTTGTACGTGATCCTGGTACGCATTCAGCCATACTTCCCTGAAGGGGAACCTCAGTTTGCTTCCCTACGCTGCCATCTGTCCACAGACAGACTTATCTGTGGTTTAACAAACACTGTATTTTATGACTGCCGGGATGTTGAAAACAGTTTATTTTAGTCTGGGTCAGTAGAGCAGGCTCCCAAATGCTGTCAGCAGTAAACTCCAGTCCTCACCATTTCTGCCTCTTTTCACCAGGAACTACGCCACATATGACTGGCTTTGTTGGCAGCTGCTCCTTTTCCCCTCTCCAGCTCAGCCTCAGAACTCCCCAACTACTGCCCCATTTCCACACTTGCTGGCAGCATACTCTGGACTGGATATCAGCAAATTTTTATTAAATACAAATATAAACTGAGTACAGCAAGGCTCCTTTGTTTAATGTCGTATTGATTAGCAAGTGACACTGTTTTCTTCGTATGTCTACACTCACATCACTTTTCATTTTAACATTACATTTAATCTTTACAGGAATCTGTTTAACAATGAAAACTATGTTCCTCCTGATCAGCTCTTACATTGTGTTCTGTACAGCCAGACACACCAGTATTATCTACAGAAGACACTACATGGAGGGTCTCCTGTAAGTCAAGTCGCTAAGGCACATGGGTTAATCTTCAGATATGGAAGACCCTTACAGAAATAAACATCAGTGCTAGCTCCGTGAGCAAAATAAAAGTGACTGACCACTTCTAAACACTTATATAGTGGACAAATACATCACATTACTAACACAAAGGAAGAGGCTATTAATTGAATTCTAACGGAACATGTTTTGTAGTCATCAGCAGTTACACTTCTAACTCTATAATGATTTGCAGTGTTTATAGCTTTTGTGAATAGACATAAATCAACTTGGAGGTAAATTGCTTGTGCAATTAGTATGTTCAAAAAAAAAAAAGACAAGCAGTGACAAACAGATATAAAAATTTCTTCGATTGTGCTAGACTGCTTCAAATCATACAGTGAAGTACACGTAAAACAGGTAAATTTCCTCTATTTTAAAGTAATGTTGGATAAATGTCTGACTTTTGTCTCTTGGGCACTGGTTCCTATTTTGTTCTGTATACCTACAGATGAGTACCATGGAGAAGAGAGGAACTGGTATAAGTTTAAAAAAAGCTAAAGAATGGATGAGACACCAAGTAGCTGTAAAGATCTTTAGGTTATCTTTATGATAACCATACCGGAGAAATTACGGAACTCTCTACTTCCAAGTCATCAAAAGAAAAAAACAAACCAAAACAAAAAAGATTATTCAACTATGGATTAGTGTGCACTAAGACATCATTCAAAACATGAATGTTTCTCATAAATATCTGCAATCTAGGTATTAAACAGTCACATCTGAAACAAATATAGATGGGATAAACAGAAATATAGACTTATCCTCTCTCTCTGCTTCTAGACTTTCCCAGTTGTGCAGCAATGACATAGTAATTGTGCAACAACAAAAACAGTAACAGTAATAATCAAACTACTTAATTTAAAAAAAAAAATACCAAAATATACTATTTTCTTCTTACCAATACTTTTTAGCACAGCTTTTTTTTGCCAAGCTGAAGTAGACAGGTCTTCCCTTACTGTAACTTTGTGAGGTTTTTCTTAAAAATAGACAACATAGACAAAAATCTCAGTTCTTAATCAAACTGTTCAGAGATGAAAGACTAAAATTACAATAACTTTTCTTTTGGCTAACTACTTCGTGTCCTTTACTTGACTAGTTTCATCAGTTGCAACTATTGAGTCATACAGATATTTAATCCAATTTAATTTTTAAAAGGATTGATTTTCATTGAGCTAAGATAATGCAAGAGAAAAGAGACTTGGTTTCAAACATGTAGAAAAACAAGTTTGAAGAACTGAATTCAATGGTTTGCTCCTATTTTGCGTATGTGGATGACACCCTCTCAAAAGGAACAGAAGATGCTGTCTCGGTTAGAGCTTGAGATGACAAATCTAACTGGACACACGGACACGTAGACGAGTTAAGTCTGCCAGGTCTTCACATGTTGTGTACAAGAATGTTTGGGACTTGGGAGACTGCCTGCGCAGGCCTCCTGTGGGCCTGCAGGACATGTAACCCTCTCTGCAAGGCTAGAACATGTCAAAGAAAAACAGGAGAGGCAGATTTCATTCCCATTCTCTCTAAACTCGGTTATTATGTAACTCTAAGCCATAAAAGAAACCTCTTCAACAGTTTACTCAAATATATTGTGGGTATAATGTGAAAATCATGTTGTTAACATAATTAATTAATTGCATAGAAAACATTTGGAGATCACCTGATATATAGTGCTATAAGAATGCAAATATACAAAAACATGTATAAAAATTAAGTACTGCATTTTTAATCAAGATACTATTTATGTAACTACTAAAATATTTAAATTTCCTAATCCAGTAGGTACATATTCAGAGAAAAAAAATAACAACACCCCCTCACACCCATTAATTACAGTGGTGGTGTCAGGTGGGTGCTACTGTAATTCCATTTGCTATTCATTTAGGAAGGTCAGATTTTAGTGAACTGGACCACACCAAGGTCAGGATTGGTAGCAGTGCATTGATCATATAAAGGCTACTAACACATGAAAGGAATTACAGGAGATCACACATCAAACATTTTGGCCCTGTGCTTCCTTCCTTTAGTCCTACGGGCAGGAAATGCTCTACATATCCTGTGAGGTGACCAGACCTTTAAAAGTAGCCCTTGTTCCAAAGGCTCTGGTACAGTAAAGAAGCTGAAGAACTTCTGCAGTGCAATTGTCTTCTAGAGTTGTATCTGGAACACTGTATGAATGGTCCTATGACGATAAGGTATGGTAAACTATAAAGTAATTTCACTCTCCCAGGAAAAAAAAAAAAAAAAAAAAAAAAAAAAAAAAAA
>WHYT01017916.1:394414-426373 GCA_009806455.1 Tetrax tetrax | reverse complement strand
TTTTTTTTTTTTTTTTTTTTTTTTTTTTTTTGTCGATTCACCTAGTTTAGTGGTACAATACCTCAGTCTTTTCAGATGTTCTATAAATTCACCTGGAAATATCGAGGTTGAGTTTCACTGAACGCGGTCTTCACATTTGATGCATGGAATTTCTTTAAATGGTGACAAGCTGGTACAATGGTACAAGCTAGAAGACATACACGGTCCACAGTGTGTTTGATATGCTGACATGAGATAGGATTTCTTTTCACTGTTGTGTCAATATATCGAACTCATACCTGGACATCAATCAAATTCTACACAAATAGTACAGAACATTAGAAATAAATAAACACCAGTTTTTTCCTTTATATTAAATAATGTGTACTAATGTATATTTTCAGTATGTGGATATTGCAACAGATGTTTATAGCATAAATAATACAACAAGAAACCACTCTAAAATATGAATATTTATCTTTCCAAGTCAATTCACATTTATCTTTGGCACGGATTAAATTAGTTTCTCAAAATGTCACTTGTATTTTTTTTTTCTTTTTTTTTGCAGAATCACTGTATTCATAATGGCAAGCTGGAACTATTTTTGAAACAATGTATATGATACTGTAAAATACATCAATAACAAAATCTTTAAAATTACCTCCTTTAACTGTTCTTTTCTGAAGTCCTTGCACTGCTTTTTTTCCATTTAAACATCACTGGAAAACTGTCTTAGCAGAAAACTAATTTCATATTCATTATGAAATATTATGAAAAATTATGAAATATATTACCTTGCATGATAAACTAGTATTTTGTCTTCCTTAAAACCCCATTGTTAATGGCATTTCCAAATTCAATATCAATCTATGCCTAACAAGATACATTGAAGGGGAGTTTACTTCTAAATACACTTTTGAGGAGGGGGAAAAAATAAGAAAGAAAAAAAGACTAAAATAAATTTCATAATTTCTTCTTAGTGATTCTTAGAACTGCAAAAGGTAGAAATTATTCATAATAATATTGAAATAAGATATGTTGAACAATGCGTATTTCACATTTCCCCAGAGAATTAACATTCATCTTGTGTGTACTGACAGAAAAGAAAATATCATGATCTGAGAGGCAGTATCATTTCAAACTTCTAATCAAGTTGCAGAAGAAAACAGAGCCATCTCTACAAATATCATCATCTCACATGAATCATTCCCTGCAAAACACAAAGAATGGCACCTTTCATACACATTATGAGCTGTATGGCTATACTTGAATCTTCACTTTTTCTGTGTTTTAAGGCTACAATGACATGATTAAGGCATGCTATTTTTTATTGAATATTCTCTTATATGACTTGACTTTATCTACAGTATGCCTTTGGAACTCATTAGAAAATTTGGAATTCAGCAGAAATGTAGACATCAAATTTAAAATAGTTTTAGACACAAAACTACTGGAGGATAGTAAAATACTTAGGTTCAACCAGACCTCCCCTAGCTCACAGCTTATGAAACTGTAGCTAGTTAGCCACTGCTAGTCTGTGAAAACAGACTGGTTCTTGCCTCTCCATTCTGAAATGCAATAAATACTTATTGTATGACCCTAATATTTAAATTTATCTAGATTTACTAGCATCAAAAGTAAGATTCAAATTGCCTCAGGAATGTACCTAGACAGGCTGGATGAATTAAAGACGGCCCTTTAATCCTGAACACAGGGGCAAGCTCAGGCTGCTGAAATGATTCTTTTGCAGCGGAATGTGGAAAATTAAGAGATGTCAAGAGAACTTCAGAAAAGGAAGTAAAAATCACCAAAACATAGAATGGCTAGAGTTGGAAGGGACCTTCAAAGGTCATCTAGTCCAACCCCCCTGCAAGGAGCAGGGACATCCCCAACCAGATCAGGTTGCTCAGAGCCTCATCCAGCCTGGCCTTGAATGTTTCCAGGGATGAGGCATCCACCACCTCTCTGGGCAACCTGTGCCAGTGTTCTACAACTCTCACTGTAAAAGATGTTTTCTTAATATCCAATCTAAATCTACCTCCCTCTGTTTTAAAACCATTACCCCTCATCCTGTCACAATAGGCCCTACTGAACAGCCTCTCCCTCTCTTTCTTGTAGACCCCCTTGAGGTACTGGAAGACCGCGATCAGGTCTCCCTGGAGCCTCCTCTTCTCCAGGCTGAACAGCCCCAACTCTCTCAGTCTGTCCTCATAGGAGAGGTGCTCCAGCCCTCTGATCATCTTCATGGCCCTCCTCTGCACCCTCTCCAACTGGTCCATGTCCTTCTTATGTTGGGGGCTCCAGAACTGCACACAGTACTCCAGGTTGGGTCTCATAGCCAAAAAAGCAAGTGACTGTTTGATTACCCAATTGAAAGGCTTATAAATTTCCTGTTGAAAACACAATTAGCCTACTTGAGAAATCCAGATTTGCCTCAATGTTGGATTTTTTTTCATGACAAACCAGTATTTTTACAAACATTCATTCTTTTCCCACTTTCCTCCTAATTTAGATTGGAAATCAACTGGTTTCTCAAGATACTGATGCACATATGAATGTCAGTTTTCTTTGATAATTGCCACAGTTTCCTCTTCAAACATGGTGCATATCTGCATAATAACTGCATCTACTGTATCATATTTTCAGGCAAGGAATTTGGTGTACTCCCACTCTTCCCAGTCCTTCCTCTTTCTTAAAGATATTATATCTCCCTAAAATTAATTTTCTTGAAAGCACACCTTGAATGTTTGTACCTGTAAGTCTGAACTTTTCCCTTCATGATTTAAATTCCATTTTACTTATTTTCTTCAGCTATGTCCTATATAATGAATAAGTCCTGAGTTCAGAGAGGTCAATGTAAAATCACCAGTCCCCACAAAATATGAAGGATCTACCACTTTTAGTTTTTCTGAAAGGATTACAGCTTTGAGTTCACGTGCCTGTGGGCAGAAACTCTTGCTACACAGACAGATGCTAACGAACGGGCGAGACCTCAGTTACACAAAAATTGATTCTTCCATTGCCATGTTTAATTCTTTCTAGAGGAAATTTAGTATGAACTACTTGCTGCTACATGAACTACAAGTGTTTCCAGTTCGCTTACTGTAAAGGCAGGCATGCTCATTTTAATTCTTAAAGGAATGAAGAGCTGAAAGGCAATTGTTCAAACTGGTACTTTATAAAAAGAAGACAGGAGAAGCATTAGGACCTGAACAATCAAGGTGGTGGTATCAAAACAGGACAAAACACAATTTATCTGTTAAATTTTCTCCTTTCTTTGCTTAGAGAATTCTCCTTGACCATAAGAAAGTACAGACTGCCCTCAAACTCCCTTGCCTCGCATTATTCCACATTGGATTTTTATAGGTTTCTTCTCAGCTGCTTGAGAACCAGACAAAGCATATTCCCAAAACCTTTCAGGTTTCCTAAGATCAATTATAGTTTTTTTTTCCTCTCAGAAAAAGCTTTTGAACATCCATCTCCTCCATCATGAAAGTAAAATATCCTCCTGAACAAACCACTTCCCCACCAGCATTTTCCAGTTTGCTCTGCCTTTGCAGGGGGACTGAAGCAGAGGAAAGAAGTGCTCCACTACAGCGTACTTTGCTTGTGGAGATCACGATATACCTTTTGACGGAGTTTCACTGGCTAGTTCTTTTAGACACTTAAGGTAAAGCTTTTAGGTATGCTGTTACTAGAGACCTCACCTCATCTTTACTATTGTTTCTATTCTTTCTTGAAGTATGACTGACGGAATCACATCTAAAAGTCAAGCACACTCTCCTTGACTTAGAACTATTAGAGAAAGCTTTCAAGAACTAACTTTAACAAAGGGTGTAAACTCTGACAGAGAAATCTAGAAAGTTTTCCTAAAAGAAATAAGAGACTAAAGTTACTGAGAAGGTTTTTGAAAGCACTATTTTTTTTTCTCCAGACATCTTTAATTAATTTAGTGAAACACTGAGACGTGGAAGGATGTAGTAAAACTTCACGAGAGATTTCCTTGAAAGGCCAGTTTACGAATGAAATTCTGATACACAGATTCTCATCTTATTCTGTAACAAAGCTACGACTATAAGCAACATATTTTGAGTCCCATTCTTACAGTTAATTTTAAACCCACCCATTCCTCCATGTTACTAAATACAATTACTGCAATGCAAATTTACAAATAGTTATGTCAGACTGAAGGGACTGTAGTTTTTTTTCTTCCATGGCAAAAATAAATTGGTAGCTTTTGTTATAAAAGCATATTTCTGCTAAATCTTAAACTGTAATACCGACATATTGAACTTTTTGAAAGTAAACTTTAACATGTGCACAGATGCACCACTTAAAAAGCGTTATTTATGTAAAGGCTTTTAAATACATTTAGAATACACTTTAAAAGATGAAAAACAGAAAAAATCAAACCTGGTAGGAAACTGACCTCAAAACTCATCTTTAGGACAAAAGGATAAAATATATAAAAATCTCAGAGAATTAGAGAGAACAGGTAAAGGACATGACAAAAACAAGCAGAGCCCAAACTCAAGAGGATTCTCATTCATTAGAAAATGTTGCCAAGGTAGCTTTTAGCAGCAGGAGATTCTATATTCTTAGAAACCTACATCCTGCCATAGGAAGCCACAGAATACACCACTGCTTTTGTAAACAATAAAGTCTTCATGCTAAATTGGTTAAAGCCTACTATTCAGCATGTACACAATGCTTGTTAGAGATGTTTTGTAACAGAAGTTCTAAGTAAGATCCAATTACAGGGCAATATCAGGCAAGAGTCATCCTCATCTACTGACAATACCTTTTTATTCACAACATTGACCATGAAGACTACAGATTTCAATGTCAGGTAGTTCAACTGACTCCATGAGGCACCCAAAACTTATAAATTGTGGTGACTGTGAAGAAAACTTAAGAGTTTTACTTTGTGTCTGGAGCTTAAAAAAAAAGAAAAAAAAAAGGCACGGATACTATGCAGATACAAATATACACACAAATACGCAGCTCACTACACTTGCCCATGTGCGAAACAGCAAATTCTATCATCTGTGGTTAGTTTGAGTCCTGTTTAGTAAATATGCTTGCTTGAATTTTTTATGAGCTGCAAAGTGTGAAGAGTACAATATGTAGATTTTTAAAATTGTTTTTAGAAAGCAACCTCTACAACACTTGCAGTTACATATTGTATCAGGCATTTTTTTTGTTGTGCCAAGAACATGGAAAATCAACCACTGCAAGCTGTCTGAAGAATAAAGTGTATTGAAAGAGTCTGAACAAACACGTACCAGAGAATTGCATTCCTCTGAATTTTTCTTGAATACACACACACACACACATCCAGCCTTAAACTAGGAAACAGAAAAATTTCAGATTTGCTTTGCAGCTGTATTTGCTAAACTGCAAGTTTCTTTCTGTTCCTTGAAAAATTGTCACACACAAAGATTAAATAATACTATTCAATAGTTAAATAATTATCAGAATTATCAGAAAGAGTTCTAATCTGCTCTGTTCCTATCCTCCAAGTACAAAATATATCTATGTATAGATACTCCTATGTTCTATTTGTATCACCTCCACACCTGTTTATTTTTTATTGCTGGAGAACACACACTATTGTGCCAGAAAAATGGAGTATCTGTGATTTATGCCAATCACTGACACTGAACTCACTGGAGTTGCCTGATACTATCTCTGTATTTTATTATTCTCAACACGCACTTGTGTTAGCCATTAACATACCAGTGTTTGCCATTGCCTTCTCACACTAAAAAAAAAACCTAACAACCAAAAGCATCAGAAGGCATGAAAAATGTTTAGAGAAGCTGAAGAATGCTACATTTATCTTTGTGTCCTACAACTAATAAACCCCATAAGAATATGAACCAGTTGTAAAAAAAAAAAAAAAAAAGTGATGGATTTATATGTTTAAAAAAAAGAATACAGAACAGCTTCTGAAATGCAACAAAAGCACCGTATGTAACTTTTAAATATGTGTTTTACTGCTGCATAATCAGGTTTAATAGCAATAATGGCAGATAAAGTAGTGTGCACAGTAAGAACTTAAACATAAGAAACATTAAGCACAACTTTTGACCGTACTTAAGATGGTTGAACACTAAGCTATCTTGGAAAATCAGTAAGGGCGAGGAACCATACTCACTTAAACAATACAATTTGAGTTGTTCAGGATAATAGTAACAAGGATTTAATTTTGCCATGGGAGCTTTGAATAGTATCCCATAGAGAAATATGCTCAAATAACATGTAATCATTCTGTACATTTATCATAATCCTTTTTGCTAAATAATTGAAAATCAAAGTAGGAATACTTAAAAACGTTAAATGGAAATGAAAGACATTGGCAAAAGGTTTTGCAAAAGAAAGAAATCTTCTATCCAAAAAGTAGTTTAAGAACTGTGGTATGAATTTGTCAGAGATAAAACCCTGTGAGGGACATCAGAGAACCCACAAATATTTATGGAATGAACCACAATCTGTATACAGAAGTTAACAAATGTCTCATTACAAATGGGATACGGTTTTCCCAGTAACAGAAGCACACAACTTGCATTATATTTAACTTGAGATCCTGTTATAATTAAAAATACTACAAAGAAAAAAAGTCTGTTTTATATATTACTGGAAAATAATTTTTAAAAAACAAAACATTTGTTGAAACCAAATCTGATGGAAATTATATTTCCTTACAAGCAGTTAAGAAAAAAAACTGTATAGAATGGTAAATTTTTTAAAGCTTTTCTGAATTATTTTAGAATAAATTATTTACCACAATTATTTATCATCAAGACTTTTGGATGCTAATTTTCACTATATAAGACAGAAAAGTAACCTTGATATGTGGATTCAATCGTATATTTTAAGAATCAGCAAAGGAAACCCAGGGAAGAAACTAAAAGGAGTTTTTTGTAAAGTAAATGAACTTAAGTAACTTGTACAGGGGGACCACTCCAGCCCCTAAAATGATATTTACTCCTAAGGACCAACTAATTATTTTCTCCTTGAAAAATTTGGGTTAACAGAAACCCAAACACCTCTACTGGTTCCCACCAGTATTTTACAATAATAGACAAAATATAAAGCTACTTGGTTAGAGAAAAAGAAAGATTAAAGGGAGGTAACTTGAAAGAAGAAAAGAAATGTAAACACTTCAATAATGTTGCTTTATAACATAAACCATACAATGCAACTCACATAAAAAAATAAGTCTAGCTTTCAGATTTCCTTTTATTTTCCAGTTTTACAGCTTATCTGCAAAATTTTTCATTGCATTCAAGTTGCTGAGTATGTAAAATGTGAAAGGTATCCTGGGATTTTAAAATGGTATTTAGTGTCTTTTTTCTTTGTGTCTGTGCCTTTTTTTGTTTACCTTTTAAAACTGTTACAGTATGTTTAATAATGTTAATGCTGAATCTGAGAATTTTATTAAAAATCTTAGTTCACAGTGTCAGATTCTGTGCCATGTTTCAAAAGCCCAAAGCATGATGGCAGATTAAGCTGATCCAAACCCAGGCTGCTTCAATATCACCTTTTTGCTAGGGCTAATTCTTGTGTACCTATACAATACATAGGCTCAGGGCAATGACCTGACTGGAAAAAAATTGTCTGATGTCCCCAAAATTTTTTGAGCTCCCTCAGTCAGCTCACCACACACAAGTACAACCAGCCACACCATGGAGCTGTAAAGTAGATCTCAGAACAGCTTGAGGTTAGATTTGCAACCTAGGTGGACACAAAACTCATTGCACAAAGTTGATCACAGCTAAAGTAAAGTAATGTTAAAAGTCAACATTACATGCACCCCATGCTGGGCTGCCCCAATGAAGCCAAGGGCGATGCTTTGCTCCTTTAGCCCCCTCACTGGGCAGGGCTACTCTGCACATCCCTTGCTTTGGTGGGAGGGTGAGAGACTTCTCTACTCAAAGAGCTCTTCAAACATCCACCATGATTTTTCTCTACTGTAGTAAATAAAGAATTAACTTGAGGAAGAATTAACAGTTTGAAAAATATTTTCAAATGAGAAGAAGGGCTTTTACTAGAGTTAAAGGAAGCAAATGGTTACACAACGTGATTTTAGTGAAAGAGGTGTGTTTCAGTGCTGGTTGAGGAGAAATACAGATATGAGATTTCTGAGGGGTTCATTAAAAATGTGTGAAAGGTTATGAAGCAAAAATGAGAAGAAATGACTCAACAACTGCAATAACCTTAAGGTCTCAATTAAAAAAAAAAAAAAATCCTGTGTACAACTCTTTATAATCTAAAGATTACGAAATATCAAAGCAAATAGTTCAAAATATTGAGCATTTCAATATGTAAAATGATAACAGAATACAACAAAAAGTTTAAAAGGATTAAAACTAACCAAAATTCAAACAATTTTTGTTTGATTTTATTTTGATTGGCTTCACTGTAATAGGCTTCATCACAACAGAATTGCAGGGGTTTTTTTGAAAAAAAAAAAAAAAAAAAAAAAAAAAAAAAAAAAACCTGTTAAATAGCACCCCAAATCAGTACAAAGGAAATACTAATCTCTCCTCCACTCAGTCACCATCAACATACTACAGATTTCAAAACTGACATTGTATGAACTTCACATGTCAACCTGCACATAGCAAATACTAATTAATGGTGTTAAAACAGTATTTGAGACAGCAAGAAATATCACAAGACCGGGGAAAGTCTGAGCTCAGGCTGCAGTGTATCTTTAACTTAGCCTTGACCTTGCAGAACATATGGTAGTTAATATCACCCACAGGTGAGAAATCTGTTTATAGAACAAAATGTAACGCACTGGCACAACTGAAAAAGCAACGCCCTTGCAAAAGTTCTACTCTACAACTGCTATTTAGTTCTGACCTTAAGCTGGTAAATGATGGCATCTTGATTAAATAGTCAATGGAGTACATGCTACAATAAATTATATAAAACATGCTATTGAACACTTTGTAGATTCCTTTTTTTGAAGAGATGCTTCTCTCATGCCTGTCTCCCAAGCTCACAGCTAAACTGTCTGACCTGACAATTTCACAACCTGAACCCACAGGCCAGCTTAAAGGGAATCTGAAAACCTATTCCCAGTCACGTAGGTGTTAGTGAGAAGGAGCTACACCTGAATGATGAAACAATCATAAGCACACTGTAAACTCAAAAGCTTTACCAGAAAAACTAAAAGCACTAGGACTGAAACACTCCTTCACCGCTTAGTAAATGGACCACAGTGAGGCAAACAGCCAAAACAAGGCTTGAACATGCAGCATGAGGTTGTTACCATCGTATTTACCTGCTGAAGTGTGTGTGCAAGCCAGGCATTGATCTGGAACTCGTACACGAGGCCAGGGGAGACCATTGCATTGCCCTGCGCTGCTAAAGAACGGGCACCTCCACAAGGTGCTCAGACTCAGAGTGGTTCCCCTCACCATCCCTTGCCACTGGAGTCCCTCCCAAACAGGTGAGCAAATTCCCATGATCTTCCAGCTCAAACTTGAAGGCATTTGAGAGGTCTATGAAAATGCTCTGTGAAATCTCTGCCTGCCTCTAGAGCAGGATTATTGGGCACACATAAATACATCTCAGTGAATCTCGATAAAAATAACTTCATTCCTCCTCTCACCTCCTCAGAAAGGGCTGGGATGCTGCTAGGGTGAAGCACATATTTTTGCAAAGACCTCGGCCAAGTCAGTGTGCCCAGCTGAAAGGAAGGAAGAACTTTGCAGACAGAATGCATATTAAGTTCTCAAAACAAAATTGAAAGTAACAATAAATCATTGAGGAGGGATGTTATTTTTAATATTAAAATATTTATTAAATACACACATTGTTTGAGAGTTACTAAGAGACTTCAAAAAATAACTGTAACATTTTTACAGATTTCACCTTTGCTCTGTTGGAATGAATTGGTTATTCCTTTGAATTAATTTTTTATTGACATTTGCTTGACTTTTTTTTTCCCCTGACATATTTAATAAGGCTTCCAAAAGAGCTTCCCTGACTAACAACAAATAGATGCTTAAATGACACAATAATAACAGTGCTCTTTGATAGGAATGTTTCTGTAAAGCAGATTTCAATTTGCTCTCTGTGAAGAACTGCACAAAGAAATCAAAAATTATTCTGAGAATCAGATTAAAAAATTCACTGCTACTAAGTGAAAGAGAAAGCAAAATATGTGTATAGAGCGCACAGTGATTAAATTGACGAATTAAAAAGCAAAATAAAGTTGCAGAAATGCAAATTTATTCTGCCTATCACATTATAAGGAAATTATTTTGAATATATGTATTTAGGCAAATTAGTTATGTATTATTGCAGATTCCAGTAAAACTCTCAATTAAAAAATTTTCAAGTAAAAATAAGATTAATAGTTACAGCTGAACATTTTAAAAGTTGAATTCCAAATATAAATTTAGCTTTGAATAGCTTTTGGTATTAGATAATTAACAAGCTACATTTCTGAAACTAAACGGGCAGTTCCAGCTGTTATTTTACAATTAGTTTCCACTGAGGGTTTTAAATTAATAACTGCTGCAATAGCCTCAAACATGCCAATGTTAATTAGGAGTGGTGTTTCCATGTAATGATATCCATATATACGAATATTTTACTGGGTGAAAGGTCTAAGGAGACTTTTTTTTTTTGCCTCTTTACTAAAGATAGAAGAAGAGAGAAATGTAAAGCTCTTGTAGCCCAGAAGGCCAACCGCATCCTGGGCTGCATCAAGAGGAGCGTGGCCAGCAGGTCGAGGGAGGGGATTCTGCCCCTCTACTCTGCCTTGGTGAGACCCCACCTGGAGTACTGTGTCCAGTTCTGGAGTCCCCAACATCAGAAGGACATGGACCAGTTGGAGGAGGTCCAGAGGAGGCCATGAAGATGATCAGAGGGCTGGAGCACCTCTCCTATGAGCACAGGCTGAGAGAGTTGGGGCTGTTCAGCCTGGAGAAGAGAAGGCTCCAGGGAGACCTGATAGCGGTCTTCCAGTACCTCAAGGGGGCCTACAGGAAAGATGGGAAGAGGCTGTTCAGTAGGGCCTGCTGTGATAGGATGAGGGGTAATGGTTTTAAAATAGAGGGAGGTAGATTTAGATTGGATATTAGGAAAAAAATTTTTACAATGCGAGTTGTAGAACACTGGAACAGATTTCCCAGAGAGGTGGTGGATGCCCCATCCCTGGAAACATTCAAGGCCAGGTTGGATGAGGCTCTGAGCAACCTGATCTGGTTGGAGATGTCCCTGTTCCTTGCAGGGGGCTGGACTAGATGACCTTTGAAGGTCCCTTCCAACTCTAACCATTCTATGACTCTATGAAAAGACTTTACTTCAAAGTCCTGTTCCAAAGAAAGGTATAGGATTCTCATGGAAGATAGAGACAACTTGTCTGAGGTTCCTATGCTAGAAAAAGCATAAATATAGGTACAATAGTAAAGGACAATATTTAGAACTTGCTAATGTGGAATGTGTTGATTTAAAACCCCAATTCAACAATTAACAAAGCTAAAGATTATTATATTAAAAAAAAAAAGCACCTCCCAGTCAAATGGAGAGAGACTTTTGTTTAGAAAAAAAAAACCAAACATATCTTGAGGAATAAAAACATACTGGTCTGCAATTTGAAAAGGTAGAAAATAAACTACAGGAACAAGCTTAAAATATTCACTGTTACAATTTTTTTTGCCTTAACATAGGAAGAAAAGAACTGAAAATAGCGGTGGTGTAACCCTGTTCCACCACTTCTATACAATAGAAGAAATACCTCTCCTTGAGATACTATGATTTCGTATCTCCTAAAAGTTGTTTTCCTATATAGTATTACTTCTGCAGTTTTAAACATTTTGAAATAAAAGAAAAACTGCAATAGAGATTTTATGATGCACTGTAAGTTTTACTTTTTCTAATTCCCTATGGTATACACGCACATTTTAAAAGCTGCTCACATTTCCATCAAAAACTATGTATGAATAATTTTTTTCACTGATTATCTTTGTTGCCTTTATTCAAAGACAAATAAAGAAACTCAAGTCAGCATTAGCTAATTCCTTGTTTGCCTACCAAATAAGCTTCAATGAAGTAAATAAAAAAAAGCTAAATAGAAAATAAGTTTTACTAGAACATTTATAAAATAATCAGCTCTTAAAAGGAAATTATTCATATTAGGTGCATATCCTGGGAAACATTTAGTTATTTGAATACTAAACTTCTATGCAAAAAAAAGATTATTTTTTCACTGTTAAGTGGTTTGAAAAGGAAAACATAAACAATTAACATTTTTATTTACACTACAGTTACAGAAAATCTATGCTTATTGTATCAATAATTTAAAGGTATAATTTTTTAATATAAATATGTTCCACAGCCATTTAACACTGAACAAAAAATATTTCTGAAGAGATGATCCTTACAGATGTGGGTGCTGCTGAAAAGTTTTGAAAAGCATTTGATTTTCCAAACCACATTTGAAAGAAAAAACAGATTTCCATACAGACTGTTGGCTATGTATGTTTCTTGCATAAACTCCTTCCATCATTCTTTCCTTCCCCACACTCCAGCACTATCAGCACAGACATACAAATTTGTTTATTACTCCTCTTTTTAAACTGAAGGATTTTTGTTAACCAATTATGGGCATTACATGATTACTACAGCATCTTCCAGATAAAGTTCCTTGAAATAAAGATAAGTAGATTTTATAAGAAAAACAACATTGTTTTGTTATTTGTAAATGTTTTGAGAGTTAAAAAACAGTGGAAACCAGTAAATTATGAAAATGAAAAACGTAGCAGATTAGATACACTTAAAATAAAAAAGACTTGTATTGATGGAATGTTTTAAGAAAAAAAATAGGAGATAATTTACAGCTACCTTTTCATGATTAAACTCTTTACATGTAATTATTTTTTGGGGGGAGGGGTGGTGGTGCTTAAAGAATTTCCATTTACATTCACAAATTGAAAACAGTCTAAAGACAGCTTTATGCTTTGATCTATGAAAGATCTACACATGAAAATGACCATGGAACATTCAGACCTGGACTATTAAGCTTTGATGTATGACATGAATGAAATCCTTGGATCTCAAAAATGATGAATCCAGAGCGTGGACAACAAGTACATTCTTTACTGGGCAAGCTGAGGAAAGCTTGTGATTCTGTTCACCTAAACTTCCAGAACGTGATAGCTTAGTAATATTTCTGGACTTTACAAGCAAGGCCTGTTCACAAAAGCCTCCAAACAGCTCTGTCAGCCATTTCATTTTAGTCTTAACAACGTTTTACCTCAGAATTATTTTACTCTATCTGTTCATGGATACTCCCTAGAATTCTATGAATTAATGTTTCACATCAGACTTAGTTAAAAACAACCATGTTGAGGATGACTGGCAATTATCTATATCATTGAGCAGGCAATTTGTACAGTATTTGGTATAATAGGGCCCTTACCCCAACACGGAAATCGAACTAAATATCATCTCAATTTCAACTCCATGCTGCTTCGTATTTAAGCAGAGCCATGAGCCTACTTCCTCCTTCAGTCAGAAACCGAACTGCTAGGTCTTGTGATGAAGTTTTCTCAGCCATTTTCCTATTGACACTGTCCAGTTCTGCTGGTAGCTTAGCACAACTAGTGCTATTCAGTTTTATAACCCCCAACATACACACTTTTTTTTTTTTTTATATTCATGTTTCCACTGACTACAAGCGTTCAAGGATTCCAGCTATGCTCAGCTTAATTGCACTAGGCACTGTTTGTATATAAGGGAAAATATTGTTGTAACCTAAAAAGATGACAAAATTATCTCACAGAATGTGAGATAATTGAGCAGCAAATTGGTTCAGATGTCTACAGACACATTTGATTAGTCCCACTTCTTTAAAGCACTGTAATTATTCATGCTGATATTCTACATTAGCCACTTTTAATAAAAGAGAAAGAACTAAGGAAATAACAAAGGGAAAACATATGAAGACGCACAAAGAAGGAAACGCAGCTTTTCGAGCTACCCCAGGAGATGCTACTCTGTTTGGTGCAGCCATCTCAATGCATGGAAAAAATATCTTCTAGCCTGGTGCCCTCAGAATTGCTTCATAGCCATCAAAAGTCTGTTCTTTTGACAAGTGATTATCAAACAGATCTAAATAATCTGCTAGGTCTGTTGTTTGGAGAAAGACTTGGGAACTTGATCTAAACTGCTTTAAGCAGGAGGCTGGACTAGATGAACTAGAGAAGTCCCTTCCAGCTGAAGTTATTCCATGATTCCGTGCTTCCCTTGCATTTTTGTAACAGGATCAGCCACATAATTGTTTTTAGCACTCTCCACATGAAAATATATATGCAAGTTTTTAGAGAAGTGCTCACTGCTATTAAGAAATCTTAACTGATGTCCTCCAAAGCAAACAAAGCACTGCTACAAACACCACAACTGCTAAAAATCTCTGTTTAGTTGGTCTGCAGTTAAGTTCTTAATTCCATTACACTAACACTGTAGCAGAAGTATACCTTTGATGTTAGGTACCAAAGAATCCACAGACAAGAGAATTTTATGTGGATTTTGAGGAAAAAACTTCAGTTGGAATTTTAGAATCATAAAATAGTTTGGGTTGGAAGGGACCTTTCAAGGTCATCTAATCCACCCACCCCTGCAAGAAGCAGGGACATCTCCAACCAGATCAGGTTGCTTAGAGCCCCATCCAACCTAGCCTTGGATGTCTCCAGGGATGGGGCATCTTAACACCTCTCTGGGCAACCTGCTCCAGCGTTTTTACCTTACCAGACACCAGAGAACCAAAAAAAAAGCAAGCCCAGGACTGAGAAATGCAATTTTTTTTTTTGCCTCCGCAGAGATTCTTGTTTTTTCCTGTAGTTACAGCATTTATAAAATTTCCCTCTGATGTAATTTCTCTGATATAAAATAACTAGCTGACTTTCACTTCATTGGGGTATTAACACGATTTCCCTCTCAGCACTCTTCCTCCTCAAAACTGCCAGACCTTTCTACGTTTTGTCAAATGTATTTGACCATTCATTTGGCCACTTCAACAGTTCTAACACACACAGCATGTTTGTACAAGCCATGAAATTACCACATCATCTTGTTTTTCTGCAGCCTGCTAAGTTACCTCAAGCAGCAGCCCCCCCAGACCCAAGTTTAATATGATCAGGTAATTAAAACCCACAAAAATGTGGTGTTCTCCTTCACTGCTTAGCAGAAACTTAATTTACTCTGACTATTTGACTCCTCCATAATTTTAATTAACTGTGCTTCCCTCTCTTTAGCCAGGCTAGGCAGCTGTTTCACTTGCATTCTTATCCAAAAATCTCCTTTATTCTGCTCCCTGACCCCATCCCAAGGCCTTCTGGTTCTGCTCCACAGAACTGGCAGTTTCTTGATTAGAACATGCAATTCTGGTGATATTTGTTGAAGACAAACACACTTTACTGGGTTTAAGAATCAGAAATTAATGAGAAATCATTAAAACAAACAAACCTTAGGATTTACTAGGGAAAAAAAATTGAAAAGGAGAAATTGTTATCAGCTAAGAATGTGTCACTGTACTTTTTTCAGGAGCCCTATATTTACTGCTATGGTACACGCACCTTTGTTTACTACATGTATTAACAGTCTAAACTAAATTAGTCCATTTTCTGCTGGAGAAAATAGTTATTTTAGACTGA
Source organism: Tetrax tetrax (assembly GCA_009806455.1). NCBI lineage: Eukaryota > Metazoa > Chordata > Aves > Otidiformes > Otididae > Tetrax > Tetrax tetrax. The sequence goes on along the minus strand of WHYT01017916.1, from coordinate 410,714 downwards.
TTTTTATATGGTATAAGAAAACTGAAGTTACTATGTCAATATATTTCTTTCCAACTTCCAATAATCACCTGAGAAAATATTTGTGCCCGAACTTTTGAGGTACACTATTTTTCCAACATTTCACTTTTAATTTAGTTCTCTCTCCAAGTTAAGCAAGTAAGCTATTTTCCCTAAGACAGAGATGAAGTTACTTCAGCTTACTGGCCAGAGGTGGCCTGTTTTATTCAGTATGACCTGCAGCCATAATAGATTTACCTTTCATTCACTGGCATTCTGTTAATGATACACAAGAGCATTCAGTTTTTCATGTTTATGTGACAAGTTCAAAAGCCATTTGGAAATTCTACTCAGCCTTTAGCCAAGAAGAAGTCTCTCTTTCTCTCCCAAAAGAACAGTTTCTAACTGAGAAGCAAAAATTCTTTTTTCTCATGAAACACTACAAAAGTGACACTAATTGCATGTGGTTGTAGTTCAGACCTAAACAGAAGACTGTTTAAACCAAAGTGACACCGCAAATTAAGTTTGTATCCCCACTCCAGAAACACTGTAAAGACAGTGGTTCAGACAATGATTTATTTTCTTTTATTCTATTAAAAGCAGCAGCAGCAAATTAGAGGAGAAGAGAGGCTGGAAAAGACAGAAGATGACATGTTGGGATTATTAGAATGCTGTAGCAGCTAATTCTTCAGTAATCAACACACTGCTGTAATTTTTTTTAGAGTCTCTTAAGTTGGATATTGTACTACTTGTACGTCTGCTGATATTTCCTAACAAATCTTTCACCAAAATAAATGTTACACATTGTGTGAGTTTGCTCATTTTACTACTTGATTTTTAAGCATTCTTTATTAGCTCCAGTCACATGTTTTCACTATCTAGTGCCATCTATGTGGGCAGGTTAAAAAGGGCAAACACTGTGTAAGTTAAGAAAACCTGTATTTGGAGAAAACAACACTAACATCAGGCCTATGCATTAAAAATATCCCACTGGACTTTTTTTCCTTGAATACAGGCTGTGTGTCCTGCCCTAACAACACAAAAATGTCTGTATTATCTTATTTTCTAAAGAAAAACCAACAAACGGTGAAATTCCCCTTACAACTCCACTGGTCTAACAGCACTGACTACCATGTAAGAAAATGAAGAGCTATCTTCAACCATGCTTCTGTAACTGTACTGTGTTCTGAATCAAAGAATATGTACTCATAAAATGCAACTACTTTGACTCCAAACTGGAATCTTAATATTTTTAATTAAATAATATTAATTCATATAGCTCAAAAGTGTTGAAGCTTGCTTAAATAGATCAAAACAGTAAGCCTCTACCCAAAACCAAAAGACCACCCACTACCAACTTCAATATTGTCTCATAAAACTGCAAAGTAACTTGACACTCTGCCCCGACATATTTTAGAAACACTAAAGCTAGTATAATTGGATGATTAAAGGAACAAAGATAAGACTGAGTCATTTGACAGCTGCTGAGAAATTAGAAAAATTGTCAGTGAAGCAGTTAGAGGAAATTACTGAAAATGGCAGACAGAAGAAGATGCAGGAAGCATGACTTTGTGAGACTGGTCATAAAGAAGCCAACAACAGTCAGATGATAGATGTTTGTGGTCCAGTGCTTATTTCTACCTTACCCATTTGGTGACTCGATTTCCAAAGGAGGACTGGAGCATTTTGTAACTGTATAAAACTATGAAAACCAAATATACACTGCACAAATCCAGTCTGGAACATTTATGTATATAAGACCCACAGATCCATAATGCAAAAGAACATCAGAACCTTTAAGCAATTGAGTGACTTTTGGTTTGAAACGCACAGAACTTCTGCATTTCAGGTACAGCCAGAGATGCAAAGATGCACAGATGCAAACACTCAAAAATATAAACTGGCATAGCTTCATTGATTTTAGATGTAAATCGCATCCCTCCTGTTGCTTACTCACTGATTTGTCATGTGCAAACAAGGAACACTGCACAGTTCCCCTAGGGGACAGAAACAACTTTACAGAAGCTGGAACTCTGCAGATTTCACTTTATGATAGTGGATTTTCTGATAAACTTTTGATTCCTGTGAGAAAAGTGGAATCTACATTTGGTTCTGTAACTCTCAAAGTAATTATCAGATGGGAGTCTCCTCAGACAGAGAGGGCAGAAGCAGGAAGAACATGTACAAATGTCGGGAAGATCTCTTTCATCTGTGAGCACACTGAAATTTAGATCAGGTCCTGCCATGTAAAGTTGTTGCTGGTGTCAGGCTGTAAGGTTTCCGCCATGAAAGCTCCGTAATACAACAGATACAAAACATCCAACCAAACCAACAAACTACTATAACTAAACACACAAGCAAAACCACTGATTTAAATATTTCCACATGGAAATACAAAGAAAAAGACTCTCTTACAACTTTTAAGTGATCAGAAGAGAAACTGGAGATATTTCATGGTCTCCTAAAATTCCTAGTCTTGACAAAAAGTAAAACTTGCTGTCATTTTCTAGGCAGTAAATGTTTTACTGCTGGGAAAAAGATTTTGATGTTTGTAATTTCTGTTGAAGAGCACTATGAAGTAGTTAAAAATATTGCCACATCTGAAAAACAGACCAACGGGAAGTATAAGACACTTGTTCATCTGTATTTCTGTGACTTTTCTCACTTGGTATTATTTGCAACCATACTTTCATGTCTGGCAACAGTGCCAACTCTACTAAGGATCATATATGACTTTTATCATGTTGATTACATATGTTCACCAGTTTTGCTGCCTATATATGATTAGTGTGGTTTGCACATACTTAGTGACACAATCCAGAGCATGACATTTTCACAGAAAATGTGTTTACTGGGACAGAGCTCCTTAGAAGTTTGCGTTCCTTTCAGCTTTGATCTACACGACATCAAGAATCCTACAGTTGAATATATGTTTACCATTTATATTATTAAGATCTATCTCCTTCACACTATATGGCTACTGAGCACTTTGGTAGTCACAAAAAATTTCCTTTTCTCTTAGGTGAACTTAGTAGTAGCTGAATAAAAGAAATGTTCTCATCTGTGAGCTTAAGCTTTGTAATGACTTGACATTTAAATTCTGTTATTCATCAGCACTTCACAGAAGAACTTGATTTGTCTAAATGGATTTGAAAGCCCACAAGTGAAGAAAATCAGAAAAACCTGGTTTTGAATATCAAAAGATTGTATGTGAAAAGTATTTTTACAGGCTGCACGTACCCGTTTTATTGATCAATTAACTTCTCCCAAAATGAATTTTTTTGAGACCATATACGAAAACCCAAACCCCTCCTCCAACACTTACTGATAAATGTCTTTTCTGAGCACAGCTCTACTAAGAGGGTTGTCAGCCTGAGGAGCCATAGAGACAGATCCAATCTTGAGAACCAAAGTGTCTTCTTTAATTGCTGGGTTAGCTGTAGTTAGGAGAAGAGAAAATATGTGTTTGATTAAAAGTCAAATGCACATAGGAGAAACACTGAAAAACTGTTTCTTAAAAAAATCTAAATAAGAATGTCTGCTAAGGATTCAGTGCTGCTCAGGAGCAACAATTAATGCAAAAAAAAAAAAAAAACAAACGCCATAAAGTCAATAGCACTGTTGTGATACATAAAAGACAAAACTATTGTAATTTAATTTCCCCACAGAGTTGTATCACACAACTAAATCCTGGTCTGTAACTTTTCATTTTTTCTGGCGCTTTTTTATTTCATTTTTTTGGGGGCCCAAAATGATGTTGATCGCACAGACTTCTCTGTGATCTGTCTGTTTCTCCAGTAATTATCTGCTGAAATATCAGCCTGTAAAGCACTCTGAATCATGCACCCTTTTTGATACGGGCCTAGGTCCTTTAGATGTAAAACACTGCAGGATATTACAATATAACCATCCTAGTAGCATTTGGTATGGGTTGCAACACACATGAAAAGTTCAAACACAAGGACTGAAACAAGAGAATCTGAAATCTGACACATATAGAAAGAACGAGATGCAGCACTGGACAGTAAATTCCACATCAATAACAAAATTACTCCAAGAAGAAAAATCTCTGCTTTCCACTTCATCTCCATCGTATTCAAATTTCAGCCACATGTACAAATCTTTAGTTTTAAAAGCAGTGGTCATATTAGATAGAAAACCAAAGTTCTGCCCAGACAAAAGTAGCACCACATTTCTTGTACTAAACAAACTCTGTGAAGTTTTCTTACAGGAAAAGACCAAGTCTACTTCATCTCCTTCTAAGCAGACACAGACATACACAAAGCATTTGGACAAGCTTCTGCACAGAAGACTTCCTAGTAACTGGGAAGCTCCTGAGAACATGTGATGCAAGCTCAGAGAGTTTAAAATCTGCAATGAAATGGGTCACTTCAGCATCAGTGTGATACACAATACAGATGAAACATCACACTTGCTCCCACATCCAAGGAAATTCTACAAGACTCATATATGAGTTCTGAAAACAAAATAATAGCAGCAGAACAGAGTTTAAATATTCTACTGAAGAGTTAAATGCTTGGTGTGAAAGAACGAGTGAAATCTATGAGCTTAAAAAATGGCTTCTCCAGATCTGCTAATGTCTCAGTGAATAAGACACCACGCTTTGCAGCTATATTTTTAAAGAGACACAAGAAATCACAGAATTAACAGAAATTCTAATATGATATTTTGAAACAATTGTAGGGAATACCACAGTAAACATGCAGCGGAGTGGTAGTACAAGTTCCGACACACAAATAAATCAGAATACAAGTGATTTACTTAAAAGAACCTCATCTACTTGAAAAGCAAAGTCAAATCCTTTAGTCTCCAAAGTAGAGCAAAACCATATACAGATGGTTTAGTTGCCAGAACTAAGGTAGAAAAGTTAAGACGACAACAAAATCCTTTTTTGTGACAAAATCAGAAAACGTATTTTCAACTTTTAGATCAAAAAATGAGTAAGGCATTGTACTAAGTATTAGAATTCCTGCCACTGTACACTTAATGTGTTGGATTAATGTGTACAGTTAATGTGTCCATTTCTGGAGTCCCCAACATAAGAAGGACATGGACCAGTTGGAGAGGGTCCAGAGGAGGGCCACAAAGATGATCAGAGGGCTGGAGCACCTCTCCTATGAGGACAGGCTGAGAGAGTTGGGGCTGTTCAGCCTGGAGAAGAGGAGGCTCCGGGGAGACCTGATAGCGGTCTTCCAGTACCTCAAGGGGGCCTACAGGAAGGACGGGGAGAGGCTGCTCAGTAGGTTCTGTTGTGATAGGACAAGGGGTAATGAGTTTAAATTAGAGGGAGGTAGGTTTAGATTAGATATTAGGAAAAAAATTTTTACAATGAGAGTTGTAGAGCACTGGAACAGGTTGCCCAGAGAGGTGGTGGATGCCCCATCCCTGGAAACGTTCAAGGCCAGGCTGGATGGGGCTCTGAGCAACCTGATCTGGTTGGAGATGTCCCTGCTTCTTGCATGGGGGTTGGACTAGATGACCTTTGAAGGTCCCTTCCAACTCTAACCATTCTATGATTTTTTTTTTCTGATACTCACATTAAAAAAGAGGAGTCAAGGTATTAAACACACTTCAGATTGTAATTGCAACTTAATTAGGTGGCAAATGCCTTATTCTGAGAAGTGGTTCCTAATAAAATATATCTTAGGCTAAGAATTTTAATTTGTCTTTGACACTTAGCAAAGCAAAGTAAACACAGCACTACTCATGACAGTCTCTATTATGTAAGCATTGTAGGATTTTTCTTTTCAAGGCTGGGCATGGTTCTTTTGTGTACTGCTTCCCGTAGGCCAAGGAATTAAGTCAATCTTAAACCAGAAATAATTATAGGTGTTAATATTTTCAGCTGGTTTCTAATGAATGGTAATCTGAGTCATGATTTAGGATGATGAATTCATATCTCCATTCACTAACCCATGAATTTTCCCATCAGCTTTTCAAATTATGGGAATAATGCAATAAACCTAGGAAAAACTTACAGACCCAAGTGTAATGATGTTGTCCACAATCTCACTTGGTTTTACACACTCATCTCTTTTTGTTGAGCTAAACACACTATGGTCTTTTAATCCTTCCCTATAAGGCTTCTTCTCCGGCACTTGATTAACGTTTGTGGTGCTTTTCAGCACCCTCTCCAGTTTTACCAATTCCCATTCTTACAATATAAAGCAAATTGGATATGATATTCCACCATCTGCCACATGCAGAAGAACAGCTACTGCCCTTACTTCTTTTCATGAAGTCCACTATCACCCTTAAGCTGTTTTCAGCCACTGTCTCCCAGGGTAGTCCCTCTAGTCCTGATTATATAATCTGCATAAATTTTCTCCTTGATATATCACCTTAGCTTTAGAAGGTTTAGCATATTTTCTGCAAGCAGTGATGTAAGCACAGTGATCCAGATGCATGGCCTATATAGTTCTTCACATTTTTTCCTCAGGAAATTCTTTGCAACATACGTTGATGCTAGCAGTAATGGTTTTGTATTTACTTCCTCATTATTAAATACCAATTTCATTTATTACTCCCAACTGACATTTTTTTTTTCTTTTTAAGACTTCTAGTTAGTCAGTTTTAATTCATTTAACATTTCCATGGATATTATGTGGAGATATATTTAAATTACAATGCCATGAGACACAATGTCAAACTCCTTACAAAAGTCTAAGCATATCAAATCTTTGCAAACATTTTATCAACATAGACATGTAACCATAATGAAGAATGGAACTCTGATGTGTTTAATGAAACTGATTTTCCATAAAAACATATTTATTATTGTGTAACAAACATGTAATTATTTATTAACTGAATCCTGTAACAGATTTTTTTTCCTTTACGTTCTCTAAGGGAGAACAATAAAACTACCCATCTTAATTTTATTTGAACATCACACTTTTCATTTTACTAGATATACGTTCAGCTGTCTAAAACCTGCTCTTTCAAGGTGTGTTAAAAATTACCCTCGGAAGACTAAGATCCCTCAGCACAAGTTACTCAGTCTGACTGATTTGAAGCCGTTTAATAGTAAGAAAGGAGGATGTTACAGACCATATGTTATGACAGACTTCAAAGTAGGGAGCCATGCTCATGTGACAAGAATATATCACTTCTACAAATGCAGGACATACGTTTATTCAATATGGTGCCTTTTCTTTTTCACTATCAACAAATTCATCATGTCCTTTCTAGTGATTCCTGATATTTTGCTCCTAGTATATATTTTAAAAGTTCCCATTGTCTCGAACCAGCCAGATGTGGATTTTCCCTGTCTTTACTACTTCTTATCTTTTTTTTTTTTTTGCAATTAACATTTTTTTATTTATAGTATTCTGCTATGCAGTATTTCTTGTTTCTATTTGTTATACATTGCTTTTATATTTTCAGTTGTCTTCACTCCACCCCTGAGTAAGTGAGGGTTGCTGGCCAGAGCTTGAAACACCGTCTGATGTATTAACAAATCAAACGCTGAGGGAAAGTAGCATTGTTTGTTGCCTAGGATAGAATGCTGCCCTCAAGTCCACTACAGTGCTATAAAAAATGTGGGTTTATTCACGCATGCGTATATGTAAATTCGTCAGGAGAAACGCCATTATTTAGATTATTTCATAGTGTTTATGTATCACAGTTCATGGTGCAAGTTCGATTTTGGACTGCACAAATAAACAACAGATTTGCTTTTTTTTAAACTCTATATGTAAAGTCACAATGACGTGTTCTTTTGGGAGCACAGTTTTGTTAGCCATCAGTAGGTACAAAGTATGAACAGCAGATGATTGACCGGAAAGGAAACAGCATTGTTTTTCTACTTTTACTGCAGTGATCACAACTTGAAACATGCAAATCTTAATGGATGAAAAATCTCTCAATCAATAAATGATGAATGAGGTCTTATGGGGGCACATCTCCAGCATACATAACACTTTTCTGACCTAGCACACCAGTAACGTGAGTCATATTCAACTCTTACTCCTTATTATTGTTTCTAATTTCTATTGTTCTTGAAGACAATAAGCAGTAGAAGAGAGAAGCAATTCATTTCACATTCAGAAACAGATGATGGTTTGGGAAAATCTGGGGTGAAAGAAAAAATGAAAGGAGAATGGTACTGATTTTCATAGTGGTGATATTTCATAATTTTCCAGTAGAAGAGGTCAGCTGACTTTCTTATTAATATAGTAAAGCTAATCTTTTAGTAGTATTCTTTCAAATACTACATACATAGTTTTTCTTCCTATATCCATGCTTAACCATGGAAATTCTGTTCTTTGTATGCATTTTCAAGCAAGGGATAGCAACAAGACAAAGTTTTTAATAACTTATTTTTAATGAAGTATACAGCTACAGAGCTACAAAAGCATACTTGTAAAAAAAATATGTCCTTGACAGCATGCCCTAGAACTCCCTTCCAACCAGAATCATAATTCTTTCTTGCCAACACAGTCAGTCTAATTTTACCTTTCTGTATTTTCAGCACTCCCAGTTGAAAAACTGTAGAGGATGCTGGCAAAAAAAAATAATTATCTATGTAAATCCTCACTGTCTGTACTTCTTGAAATTAGGTTATGAGAAAAATTTTAAGGGAAAGTAAAGATCAAATAAATACCTAAAAAACCGTTTAGCAAATCTGCAGAGAAGTAGCATGAACGTTTCCTAAATCTGACCCTTAAAAATAAAGGCCTTAGCAATGGTCAGCAACTTAACTAAGTTAGAATATTTGTCTACAATACTGGACAGCAAAAATTCTCTAACATAAAATACCTTCTGCAGTATGACGATCTTCCTCATTTTTGGGAAAGAAGACTCTTATTACACCAGTGTTGATATAAATCAGAGGCAAGTTGCGGGAAGTTAGAGCATGAGTTCTCATAGGTTGACCTGGTGATTTTCTTTTCTCCTTTTGACTCCTCGGCAACCTGGCTTGAAAAATGCTTGCAATTGCATGAAGCAATGGAAAACAGACGACCACATCAAAGGCCTGAGCAGAAAGAAGGATCTCATGAAGAAAGTGAGGGGAACCATCAGTGTGACCTTCTGATAGCTTATGGAATGTCCTCCGTTCATTTCTTGATATCAGTTTGTGCCGCACATTTTTTGTCACAGCTTTGGTATAAGTGAGAGAAAGAAATCCACGTTGTTGGTGTGAACCATCTAAAAGTTTTGCAGTTGTCTGTTTCAAGGAAAAAAAAAAACCAACAACCTGCTGAAAAAATATATACATACAACATCCATCAATTGCCACATTCTTTGTTAGTCAGGACGCCTAGTGTTCTATATTTCCTAATGTCTTTCCACTGTCTCTGAATAGTAGAAAAAATTCCTTTCATTTTTTTTTCGAGTGGACAGTTGGGCCACAGTGTGTCCACACTTCACTCTGTGTCAGCTAAAACTATGAACTGGTGAACACTTTTTTCTTTTTTGATTATTTATGTTGTATAAAATTCAAATCCAACCAGCCAAAAAATCCTCCCATATATTCAAGAGTCTAAATTTACCAAATGTTTTCTGATTTTTTCACACAGTTACATATTTTGATTTCTGCCTCACTTTAGATATTTTAGAACTAAATCTTACTCCTTTGCATTGCTCCTTCTGTATGTGCAAGCAACACAGGTGGTAAAATACTGCTTGGGTGCTGAGATAGGTTCACTCCATCTGAACATGGGTGTATAAACTACCCATAGTCAACCAAATACTCTAGGAATTGACCAGGTGTTGCCCTCATTATCTCTGAGTATTTAAAGAGAACAGCTGTACCATGTGCTAAAGCACATCACTCAAATAAAGATATGTTGCACTGTACTTTAGAAACAGCAGATTCCTTCAGTTAGAAGGACAGATTTCCTAGATAAAGACGACAGTTAGACGCTTAGCTCCCAGAAGGCGTATAGTACAGTACTCTCATTATCTTTCAAAGTCTTTCAGTCATGTATTATTAGTGAGTGAAAAAGGTAAAAATTATAACTAGAAAAACTATTATTTTAGCATTGTAATAAGCATTTACATTTAATTCTATAATTTTGTTTAAATATTATCTTTAATCACGTGAGCACAAATGAAAGCAACTACATTTTGCAGGTAGTTGCTTCTTTCAGCAACTTAAACTTGATTAAAACCAATTTAATGTAATTTAAACCTTGTTAATAGAAAAATAACATAATTTTCTTAAATAAATAGGATGAATAGCTTAAATGCTGAAAAACTGGAATCTTTTATGACTAAGTGAATTAAAACAAACTAGTAAGTTAATTTCCTATAAGAACTGAAACAGAGTAAGAGAAAGTATTACCAATCAATACTCATGATGAAAATAAATCAGACCACACAGAACTTCCACTAACATAAAAATACTCTATACAGGCATACATTTGTGAAGATAAAGAGGGCAATGTCATGACATATAAAGTCTCTTAAGGATAAACAAGCAAGAAAAAAGGGGGTTGAATATCTCACACTGAGACATTCTGAATCAGCAAGCAATATAGCAAGCATTCAGAAGAAAGATTCAAATATTAAATTGTTAATTGCTGTATTATCATAATTATAGGAAGTAATTTTTAAAGGCTGCATAAAGGTATATTGCAGTAATATAAAGTGCTGAAATTCCTATGTAGATATCAGAACTACATGAACAAAATATTCAGTACTGGCTTTTACACACTTGGTCTCCAAACATTACTGTATGTGCTCACTTTTAATATAAATGAATCCCATTGACTTTAGTGGACTGCTTTTATGTACCAAGTTGTGAACCATCAACTCTCATTCCCATATCTATTAAAAATGACTGACAAATATTACTAAAAGATAAGAGGGAAATAAAAGAAGTCATACAATCAATATATATATTCAGTCCAAAAACAAAATGTAGATGACAAAAAAACTAAAGCCATTTGAGAATTATTATTTTTTTTACTCCAACTGGCATTTATTAGTGGAAGTTCTGTAGTAAAAAATATTTTTAAAGATTCTTACAGATGGAAAGAAGCCAGAGAAATTACTGAAAGGGTCCTGCTTGCTGATGGGTCGAACCAACAAGGTACGTCTGTTCAGCTTGTCTGTACAGGAAAGGAACACACCTCCATATTGCCCCAGAGACCAAGAATCTTCCCCAAGGCTTGAGGTAATGAGCGAGGCATGGAAGAGGGGAAGACAAAAAGCAGGAAAAAAAAAAATAAATGCTATAAGCGAAAAAAAATTACATTACACTTGCATGGTTCTACATAATTGCAAGATTAAGCCTATGCCATACCTTTTCCTAAAAAGCTGAAATTCAATCAGGTCAAGCAAAAAACTGTCAAAAAAAAGGACAACCTACAGCAAGAGGTCAAGATACATGAGAACAAAAGTATAGTAAAATTCTGCATACAGAAAAGGAACTTACCCCTCGATTTTCAGGAGATAGCTTTATTAGAATGAGGAGGAGAATGATTACAAGAACGAAGAAACTGAATGAAAAGCTGTACTCATGTATGTTACAAAATCATAGTACTATTTAAAAAAATGAGCTATTAAGTATTAAAAAGTGAGTCGTACTACAGTTCTTGTAATCATTCTTTTTAACATATATAAGAATACAGAAAAACATGATGCTTAAGAAGAGTTATTCAGGTAAGCACCTTAGTTTACTAAAAGAAATCTCACCAAAAGTTTTTCTTTGCATTGTAGAAATATTCCTTCAAAACGTCCTGACTGCCAGTCTCCCTCTGGCCTGGAAGACAGAACGTTCACCTTATCTATTCTCTCTGCTTTTGGTTTTAATCCACAGAGATTTAAAGATAAAGAAAGGTACTCTGAAGAGATTATGAAATACGAGAACAGTAACAATTTTGTCAAGTGGATTAACTTTTAAAGCCTCAGTATAACTTTAGCAAACAAGAACACTCTAAAGTTGAAAACATTTCTAATGGAGCACTACGCTCCTGGGAGTGAAGTATCCTCTCTCAGCTCTTCATAGAATCTGTGGACAAAGCAGCTTGTTAAGAGCACCTAGCTACTGGGATTTCAGAGCATTTTAAAGCATCATGACTTGTTTCGATTTTTTTTTTTTTAAATAGAGTATAAATTTTTATTATAAAATATTACAATATGTACAAACAATAACTGCATTTGTAACTTAGGCAGGATTTGAACAGGAATTCAAACTTATTTTAGGCAGTTGTTCAGAAGAAAGTCTCAGAAATGTTTATAACTTTGCTAAGTTGATACTAAATTTCCTTCCTATTATACACAGGGAACAGCAAGTGTCCAGTAAGACCTTGCAGACATTGGCTCCTAAGTTAAAATGATTTGTGCTACTAAATATTTTAGTCATTTTCAGTGCCAAAAAAAAAATGTTGTGAAGCTTTTAACTATACTTTTTTCTCCCTCTCAGAGAACAACACAACTACCATTCTATTTTCTCTTAATTTCTGTCTCCCATAATGGAATCTGTTGATCTGTGACGGCAAACACTGACCAAATTGATTAAAGACTACATAAGCTCTCTCTTATTTTGCCAAGACTAGTGCGTTCTTGGCCAATACGAGCTAGAACGTGGCACAGAACCGTGAGTCTGGGTGCCAAACAAACACAGTCACATTGGTGCAGCAAACTTTTCAACTAACAAGACTTGATAAAATTGCAAGACATATAGTATGACTAACTACCTACCTTAAATGCACATAATACTGATGATATACTGGTTGACATTAATTACTGAAATTTTACCTGGGCACGTCTGCGTAACACTATGCTGTGTCACAGAGACACAGCTAATCAGCTTAGTTCCCTGCATTATGGCGTTGCTAAGCCACAGCAAAGGAAACAACTCCATTTCTTAGAAAATTCTTTTTAATATCTAAGAGTATGGTACCATAAATCATTAAATGTCGGCCCTTGCTAAGACAACATGAAGCAATATTCAACGAATTTCCCATTCAAAAGTGCAGCTAAAATGAATAATTTTTGTCTAATGGACTAACAGAGCAGCAAGTGTGAAAAAATACTCTTGTGATTTGTAATGATTTCTATGTATTTCTTTGGAATCGGTTACAATTCTGAGAAAATGTAACTCTGATTTTTACTACTTTAAAAGTTTAAAATAATTTCACTGAAATTGAACAATTACCTTAAATTCAAGATAAGAATTAAGAAATAAACCCAGTACCTGCTGCCTTCTTTCAGTTTGAAATTAAAGCAGAGTAACTCCCAGGAATTACCTGTTTCTGTAATGATCAATATTGAAGCTTTCTATTTTACATTTGATTTTGGTGTAGACATCCTGCATATCCACTGAGGCACTGAGATCTTCTAATTCACTGACAACGCAAACTTCTGCAACAGTAAAAAAAAAGAAATATTAGTTATTAATCTGAAACTTGCAACTTTTAAAGCAAGAAATATATCTGAAACACTACATTTTGTAAATAGGATGATGATCCCTCTACTCCGAGTTTTTTCATAATGCATTTTTTTGATTCAAGTGTCACAGAGATAGGAACCAGAAAAAAAATCCTAGAATCAAACCCTTTTTACACAATTGTGTAGAAAGACTTATATATGGGGGCTTTAGTACAGGTGTTCATAGCATAATTCCTGAAAAAAACGTAAAACAAATATTTGCCAAGATATTTACTCTATCAGTACTTGAGTTTTCTTTCTCTCATGTAATTAGTTTTTTAAAAACAAAGGTTCGAGTACATCTCTTTGAAAATCAACTTTGATCATTAGTCTCCTTATTTTTTCAATTTCTATGAGTAACAATGTTAATTGTTAAGCACTAGTGTTTCCTAATAAAAAAAAAAATACTTTAAGTCCTGCAGTACATTTACAGAATCTGAGTTCCTTTCAAAAAATTACTGCCCAGATGATAATAAAACTTTAATCTCAAAGGAAAAAAGAGCTGTGTACCACACATTTATTTTTCAACACAGAAGTTGAAATTTCTGTGTTGAACTCCATAATAAACTTCCTGTTACTCTAAGGATTATACTATGATGATTATGTTAAATTCAAATTTGAAATTATCAGTACAAAACTACATGTCTAGACATGGACATACAGAAAACACTACTAAATCATATAAAAATGAAACACAATTGCTTCTAAGGTAACAAATGCAGACTCAAGTAAAATAATCAACTTATTTCCAACTTAATATAACCATCTTTACACATGGAGGAGGAAGTTTATGCCAAAAAATGACACTGAATTCTGATTACATAGACTAGCTTAAGTACAGCTTGTCACTGTAGTTTAAAATATAGATCTTATAGATCATTATTTTTGCATCCTCCATAAATGCTCTGAATAGCTAATACTCTGCTATAAAATATGGTATGGAATTTAAAATAATATACTGGGGGAAAAAATTCTCAGTACCTGTGCCATTATTTCGAGGATCAGGAGCAAACAATTTAACCGTAATTTTTGGTAACATCCACTGCATCCATAGGCTGACGCGTCCACTTGAGACCCCGATGTTACTTGTTGTTTGTTCCAATGTAATCGAGTCTGAGAATGGAGAATCATCACCACCCTGAAGAGAATCACCCTGTGAAACAGATGTAACAGCTGAGGAACAAAAAGTATTGCTTTTTCTTCTCTCTAGACTGATATAGATGGCCAAACTATATAAATTTAGACTCACTGATAGTATATTTGAATTAAGCAATTTTTTAACATCAGGAAAAAAAATAAAATATATTCCCCTGTAAGGAGGAACTGTAAGGTTCCATGACTTTAGTTCCACTTGGCATAATGACCTTTCCTCATTAACTCTACACTAATGAAATACTATCATCAGTGGAAAAAAACGGGCTGATATGAATATTCTGAGATGAAACAGGAAAGAGGATAATCACGCTTGCACGTATCTGAAAGGCAAAGGAAGAAAGAGTTGTTGGAGGTGACAAATGAAGAGCCACCTAGTATGACCATAACACCTCTCTACTACGTACACATTCTTTTTGGGCTTGGCTTTTTTCCCCTCCTTCTTCTATGTGCTTCCCTATAACTGCTTAGGAAAATTATTTCACAAAATAATAGCTTTTTGTAATAATCTGAAACATTCTAGTTGCCACTTTTTACATACTTCTGTTGTTTAAAAAAGGTGATTGTCACTTGCAATATTCTTAAATATATGATAACAAATGAGCCTCTAGAAGCTTCTGTGTCATCAATAATCTCCGTTCATTCCCTAAAACATTAAGGGCTCAACAAAGAAGTCAAAAAGGTTAATGTTTTTAGGAGAAGAACATGACAAATTAAAGCTATACTGAAAATCCTATTATGAGAGCTTATCAGAGCCCTAGAGGCGCATTTTGATAATGTTCGATGGCACAACTGAAATATTTACCAGTCACAGGAATTCATCCTGCTCCTTTGCTGGAACTTACTGCCTCCAAATAGGAAAGGAAAGATGCAAACATATAACTGCTCATCAGTTCCTAGTGTTTACAGCCTATTCAACTGAATGCAATGGATACACAAGTCATTAACGTCAACCAGAAGCCACTAAAAACCCACCAGCATCTCCACTTTCAACTCCATCAAGTATTGCAGGGTTTCTTCATTATTGAGGTAAAGAAGGAAAGGAACAGGGTATTGTCACTTTGATCCATCAAGACCAAGTTGTTTCTAAGATTTACAGAGCAATAAATACCCAAAGTCTTAACTTCCAATGAAGGTTTTGAGGTCTGTGGTGATAGTGGCTTTGCATTGATCAAAACGCATGAAAGCAAACAGGTATATTTATTTCTATATTTATTATATAAGGCATTATTGCTTACAGCTCTGAACAGACTACCTGTAGAGCTACAGTTGACCATCTTTTGAAAAACTATTAGACTTCAGAGGTGCAGAAAGTTAGCGGCTATTAATACGAGCTTTCTTTGTGGAGTATATATACACATTTCAATCTCCTCATCTCATTTTTAAAACAAATAAAAGGAAAAACAAAAATCAGGCCATCGCCCAAGTAAGACAAACTTTCAGGCTAAGTACTGACGGAGGGAGATGACATACAGCACTGTAACGCTCATTCCATGGTGAAATTACACAATTTGGAAAGAAAAGAATTATCTTACTACCATCAATTCATCTTTTCAAAAAGCAGTAGTATTTCCATAGCATGACATATAACTATAAACTTGTGCAATTTTAAAAAAATATCATCATCACTAGACTTAGAAACAATATGTGTTTTATGGACTGAGAAATGAGATTTTGCTTTATGAAATGTCATTCAAATGACAGTGGGCTTTTGCTCTTCAGATATAATTTGTGAAGAGGAAAATGTAAA
>WHYT01017916.1:364499-385282 GCA_009806455.1 Tetrax tetrax | reverse complement strand
ACATTAAGGGCTCAACAAAGAAGTCAAAAAGGTTAATGTTTTTAGGAGAAGAACATGACAAATTAAAGCTATACTGAAAATCCTATTATGAGAGCTTATCAGAGCCCTAGAGGTGCATTTTGATAATGTTCGATGGCACAACTGAAATATTTACCAGTCACAGGAATTCATCCTGCTCCTTTGCTGGAACTTACTGCCTCCAAATAGGAAAGGAAAGATGCAAACATATAACTGCTCATCAATTCCTAGTGTTTACAGCCTATTCAACTGAATGCAATGGATACATAAGTCATTAATGTCAACCAGAAGCCACTAAAAACCCACCAGCATCTCCACTTTCAACTCCGTCAAGTATTGCAGGGTTTCTTCATTATTGAGGCACAGAAGGAAAGGAACGGGGTATTGTCACTTTGATCCATCAAGACCAAGTTGTTTCTAAGATTTACAGACCAATAAATACCCAAAGTCTTAACTTTCAATGAAGGTTTTGAGGATTAGAAATTGTATATTATGATGAATAATATGTTTTGGAATTTTCAGATTTATCTAACAACTAATCGAGACGATTTATATGGAAGACACCCTGGAATCAAACCTACACAGAAAGCCCTGCAGTTTGACTGAATCCATTTTAACCTGTTAAGCAAGAAATGACAACACACTCACTTCAGCTTCAGATGTCTCAGAAAAGCTCACTTTCAGTGGAAAAAATTTAAATTTGACTCATTCTGCTATCCAAGACTAGAGAATGTGAGTATGGAAATTTTGTTACCTATCTATTTTCTGGACAGGCAGAACTTATCCCAAACCAAATGACATAGCTCACAAGGAAGCATTTATGTTGATAAATCACATTTTCAATCAACTCTGGCCTACAGTTTAATTATAGGATTTCTACCAGGTATCTATGTCCTCTTACCACCAATGTAACTGTAAGAGAAGACAAGAAGGTAGGTCAAAATCTTACAAAAGTTTTGCACATAATCCATTATGACTTTGGGTTGATGTACCCCAAATGGAGCAGCTGACATTGTGCTTTTAGAATTTATTTCATGATGAAGACTATAACTACCTTTACTACTTTCTTTTTCAGAGAAACACTGAAACACAGCTTCTGCTTCACTCTTTCAGTTCTATGTCACTCAAAAACATTTTTATATATATATATTTTTTTCTCAGCAAAGTCCTTAGAGGACACAGACAGAAACAGCAAAGGTACTTTATCTGTGTGCAGTAACCTTGACCCTTGAAAGACTCAGTGATACCTACCACAATTGGTAAGGAAGCATCTACATTGTCAATAGCTGACAGAGAGAACTTACCATTCCAGATACTCATTCATATGAGGAAGAGAGAGTTTGTGCAACTAACTAACATATGATACTGGAAAATAATACCTAAACATGAGACTACAAAATCTGGACCAGTTCAACAGGCATAATACGAAGTGCTGAAATAAGAATTATTATTCAATTCACCTTCTATTGTCTGTGGTGATAGTGGCTTTGCATTGATCAAAATGCATGAAAGCAAACAGGTATATTTATTTCTATATTTATTATATAAGGCATTATTGCTTACAGCTCTGAACAGACTACCTGTAGAGCCACAGTTGACTATCTTTTGAAAAACTATTAGATTTCAGAGGTGCAGAAAGTTAGCGGCTATTAATACGAGCTTTCTTTGTGGAGTATATATACACATTTCAATCTCCTCATCTCATTTTTAAAACAAATAAAAGGAAAAACAAAAATCAGGCCATCGCCCAAGTAAGACAAACTTTCAGGCTAAGTACTGATGGAGGGAGATGACATACAGCACTGTAACGCTCATTCCATGGTGAAATTACACAATTTGGAAAGAAAAGAATTATCTTATTACCATCAATTCATCTTTTCAAAAAGCAGTAGTATTTCCATAGCATGACATATAACTATAAACTTGTGAAATTTTTAAAAAATATCACTAGACTTAGAAACAATATGTGTTTTATGGACTGAGAAATGAGATTTTGCTTTATGAAATGTCATTCAAATGACAGTGGGCTTTTGCTCTTCAGATATAATTTGTGAAGAGGAAAATGTAAAGAAATACGAGTCCAATTCTAATTTTACCATGGTTCAAGACTATTAATCCATCTAATGTGTCTTTCATTATTAATGTAAGTAGCTAGTACATAATTTAGGCATGTTCAAAACTTTCTATGTACAAATTTATGCTGACTGTATTAAAGAAATCTGTTTAAAAAAAACCAAAAAGCATT
Source organism: Tetrax tetrax (assembly GCA_009806455.1). Taxonomy (NCBI): domain Eukaryota; kingdom Metazoa; phylum Chordata; class Aves; order Otidiformes; family Otididae; genus Tetrax; species Tetrax tetrax. The sequence continues at coordinate 383,019 of WHYT01017916.1, read as the reverse complement.
ACAGAAAAAAGATAACCCTGGTAGCTACTTGAATCAAAGCTGCTGTTTCTAAAAATCAAGTACTTCAACTTCATAAATCTCTAGGATTAGAAATCAGTACTATCATTACTAAACATCACTGGCTGGTGAACAGCAAAATAAAAAATGCCTCCTTCTTGCAACGGAGTTCATGATCCGTGAAACATTCTCTATGAAAAGTGTTTCATCAGTATACAAAAAGCAAATGCTGTTATAATTGGGAAGATTTCCTTAATATTAGTCATAATGTGTCAAGGAACCCCGACTGCTGCTCGCAATCCATTCTTTGCCCAGCCTGGGATTGCCACGACCCAGGTGCAGGACCTTGCATTTGGCCTGGTTGGAATTCATGAGGCTGGCATGGGCCCACCTCCCCAGCCTGTCTAGGTCCCTCTGGATGGCATCCCTCGCTTCCAGCATGTCGATGGCACCACACAGCTTGGTGTCATTGGCGAACTTGCTGAGGGTGCACTCTATCCCACTGTCCATGTCACCGACAAAGATGTTAAACAGGGATGGTCCCCATACCAGTCCCTGAGGAACACCACTCATTATGGGTCTACAGTTGGACACCTAGCCGTTGACCACAACTTTTGAGTGCGGCTATCCAGCCAATTCCTTATCCATTGAGTGGTCTGTCTGTCAAACCCATGCCTCTCCAGTTTAGAGACAAGGATGTTGTGTGGGACAGTGTCAAATGCTTTGCACAAGTCCGGGTAGATGACATTAGTTGGTCATCCCTTTTCCACCAATGCTGTAACCCTGTCATAAAAGGCCACCAAACTGGTCAGGCACGATTTGCCCTTGTTTCTTCAAGGATGATGGTGTCTGTCCTTGGAATGGAAAAGTACGGGGAAGAAATGAAAATCGGGAAATAGCCTTGGAGAGTGTCAGGCCTGGAAGACCCCCAGCATCTGAAAGGATGTACATAGAGCAGCCACTTCTCCATTGCTAACCAATGGTAGTCCTTATGGCTTCTTTTGAAATGGCAGCCTCCATTGATAGGACAGTGGCATAAGACAGGAGGCAACAACCACCCAATCATTTTGCCATCATGTGACTTTCCCTGTCCACCCTCTTCAAACACTAGCTTGCCTCCCCTCCAACTGTCTACTCTGACTACTTGTAAAGCTATAAAAAACAGGAGTAAAAATGTATCCTTCCAGAGCTGGAAAGAACACAATGTGTTGAGAATCCTGTCTCCCTTCTTAACGTATCTCTATTTGCAAAGTCCTCCTTCTGACATCAGAGAAGCCTCATTGCAATTTCATGCCACCAGCATGGCATGAGTTCATAGCCTTTTAATTTCTGCCAATAAACTCCTTTCTTCTTCTTCTTGTTTCTTTTGTATAACTCATCCAAAACAGTTCTTTGACACTCTGCCTTGCAATAACTTCCTGCACCTTCCTAATTTGCCTTTGAATGATACCCCTAAAAGAAGATGCTTCTGTGTGGGAGTTTCATTGTGTTTGAGAGGACTGTTCTCATCAAACCTCAAATGCTCTATAGACATCGGAGTCAAGGTTACATTGGAACAGGGGTAACCCCTTCAGCAGGGCAGCTCTGAAGGAAGGAGATAGCCTAGGACAATTTCCCTTAGCTGAGATCGTCAGGTGGATTTCACAGGGTATGGAAGCCAATTAAAGGTTAAGGAAAGAGAGAAACTCTACTTATTTAAACCTGATAATAAGTTTATTTACAGTTCAAGTCAAAGTTCAAGCCGATGTTGATATTCTGTGGACCAACTCGCTGCTCTCTATTCTTTTCATTCTAAAAAAAAGCATTTTCCTTTTTTTTTTTCAGAGCTGGAGCATTTTTAAAGTTCTTTTTGTACTGTAGGCACACTTAATTTGCCAAACTGTAACTTATGAACTGTGATGGAGAGGGCGGGAATGAGAGACAGTCTCCTCCACACCCTCCATATACACCCTCAGTCTCCCACTGGACATGTTCCAAAACGCTTTTCGTATGAAAATCAACTTAATTCTAAAATTTTGGCAGGTTTCTACATTTTCGGTAGTTAAAAAAAGAAGAAAACAATAGTAAATTAAACTTAAAGGGGTACAGTTAACAGCAAATACATTCTGCCAACATGGCAAGTTTTGAATTTTATAATTGGGTTCTTTCATTTTCATAATATAATGCGTTCAGATGTTCCACGCATTTCGTTAACTTTTTTTTTTGCCACAGAGAGCTGTTTTTGTTTAGTGGTTTGAGTATGTAGATAACTTCATTCTGTAGGAAACTGAAGCTATCATCTTCCCACACTTCTCTTTAAGTTTATTTTTCTAAAGATATTAAATTATCTACTATGCCTCTCAGAGAATCAATCAGTCAATAATTTTGGCACAAGGTTACTTATAACAGTATTTGTGCGTTTCTTGAAGAACTGTATATATCTAGCATAACCTCAGACATACAGTAAGAGCAAATTAACCCAGGAATGTGCAATCAAATTTAAAAGTAGGAAAATCTGAATTTTAGGGAATGTGGCCTCTACCAAATTCCAAGCCCATTATATCTATGAAGTTTAAAAAAAAAACAGAGTTACAGGTACAGGCCCATAAGTATCATTAGAAACTGCCTGCTCTTCTAAATACATAATGGAATAGCCATCTTTTGATATGGTACAACCAAAACCCACACAGGTGAGGAAAAGAGGCCAATGTGCTCATGGTTTCCATTACTACTGCTGGAACTAAGCTTTCGCTGGCATCGTTCCAATGTTGTTTGTGCTTATGCTTGTCTGATTTGCAGATGTTTCTCACACTTCAATTCCTGTAGCATGCGAGGTGGCTTTATTAAATCCTATTCAAATTGTGGAGCACAAAATGAGCAGCTATAAACCAAAACTTCATTTAGTCAGCGCACAAGTAAGGCCTGCATATGCATGTATTTCTGGAAGTGAACCTGAAACAGAAAACCAGTCCTTGGGTTTCTAGTAGTCAATGGAGGATATCAATGTAAAACAACGTTATCAGTAATAAATTAATTGTGAACCTCTGGACATAGTCAGAAGCAGAGTAAGTTGGGGTCAGACATCTGCACCTGCAATTGCCAGGGCTTTTGAACTTGTTCTACCACAGGGCCAGCAAGTCCTAATTAGAGCCTCAGCTCACTTGCGCTTGGCTTTGCACTGCAATTCTGTACTTGGGTTACTGCATTCCCATCTGGTATTCCAGGTCACTTTGTGTACTACCACTTGGACTAGCCAGCTTGACAGTATAGCTAAAACTGCATTAAGCTGAGGCTTTCCATGATAACCTCTTCTGCTTGCAGCTATGCCAGCTGCAGAGCTTATCAACAGACATCCCCAGCTGCTCAACACCACGTCCTTGTCAGAGGTTACTGGGTTACTGGCTCCACCCATCCCCTACTTCAACAGTTCAATGTGAACATACCATCTTAATTTTTTCTGCCATTCAAACATACACAAACAGTTGAATTGGCCCCTTCTCTTTCTCAGCAGCAGAAGCATTGCAGATGCTCCTCTGAAGGCAGACGTTGCTATATGGCTATCCTTTGGGTGGCAAAAAATGAAGAGATTGCATTTCTTCTTAGCCTTCTGTTAACAGCACTGTAACCCGAACCATTAGGCAGAGTCACAGGGACTGAAAAAACCGATGGTCTGCAGTAGCTTACGTCTTCTTTTTTTTTCTTTTAAACAAGCCCAAATTCTTAGAAATTTTTTGCAGTGAAAGACTACAAAACTGAAGTGGGAAGAAAGACTGTGCTCTTGTTTCTCATGCAGTTTCAATTTTCATGTTGGATTTTCAGCACCCAGCGTGGTATTGTTAAATATGTTTATGCATTAATTTTCTGCTCTGTTTCCAGATCTACAGAAAAATCAAGCCAGAGTCAGAAACCCTGAACTATTTTCCCACAACTTCTCATGCCAAGTCCTAAAATACACAATTTAATTCTTTCACCAATTGTTGCAAATTGACCAACATACTGAGTTTATTTTCTTAGCAGAATTTATCTTTTTTCATCAGGAAGATCCAAACATATGAGGCCTTCATCCTTGGCCTGCCTAAAGCTCAGGGATGATCGCAGTTTGGCCACACTACTGCTATGCCTTATCAAAATAACTTCTGCGTTCTTGCTCAATCACTGAGTTTCCCCAAGGACTAAACACTTCTACCACTGTTTGTACTTAAGTAAACAGTAACAAGTGGCCTGTTGTAGTCTGTACTACCTTTGCTTTTGCTGTTCCAAAGAAGGGATGGTAAAAATGATTAACTGTTTCCAGCCCTCCAGTACTTAAGCCTTTCACTCATGTTTCCCTGTCTCACCACCATCCAGGCTAAAATTCAGTAAGCTAGGTAGCTTTATCCACACAGGACCGTGGTGCTCACCATCAACTTGTCAGCATGAAAAGAATTACAAACTGTTTAAAATATAAATCATCCACAGATCACATAAACAAATTACTTCTTTTGCTGTCTAATATAAACAATAGTGAGAGCTTGCTTTCTTCCGATTCATTTAAAGCAAGTCCATTGCAGCTGAAAGAAGCTTTAAAAATAATCATTTGTCTCCCACAGAACAAAATAACACATTAACTGTAAAATCTCCAAACTTAAAAAAGGTACCTATTGCAACAATGTATTTTTCTTCAATAGACTTCAAGATTTAAAAATATAAGAACATATAAACAAAATACAGACTGATAAAATGCAAACTTCTGGAAAATCTCCCTAAGTCAAAACTGTAGAAATACATATTGTTTTTTAATTACTCTACACACTTCATGGCTGCTTATCAGTAATAGTGACTATAAAATATATAGCTGCAAAGTGAAATTGTGGCTGATGCACTCAACTATTACATGTTGCCTTCTCCACCTCTTTCATTAAAAACATTACTGTTGCAATAGGCTGAAAACAAGTTAGAATTTATAAATATAAGATGGTATTTTCCAAATCAAACAACATGGACTTAAATTTGTTTCCAGTGACTTCTTTGCAAATAACATTAGGCCAATATTAAGTACCTTCAAATTTCTAAAGGCCAAAATATGCAACTATAAGTAATCAATACTAGCATTTTAGAGAATGTAAAGCTGTTAAGTACATAGTATTTAAAGAGATTAAAATAAAAGTATTTTTCTGTTTCTCCAAGTATTTTCAAATTGTTTTCAGACCTGCTGGTATCAAGACAGCAATCAAGAACGGGTTTGTTGGTGTTAGGTCTCTTGGCCAGTGAGTGCCTGCACTATAACTGCCTCATCTGCTTTTATTGCTCCCTTGATGGAATTCAGACTCTATGGGAAGGGAAGGGAGTAGTCCAGTTTCTACCAGCAGCAAAACCACTGACAGAGATAAATCAGACCCAGGAAAATGGTGGAATACTGCTCCAAGCTTCTCAGCTGCCTCCACCTTCCCTTTCCCCTCTATCATTCTCTGAAAGCATGCCTTTTTCAGTCATCCTCTGCTTCTATGCAATATCATTTATTCTCAGGTGCTTAACTTTCCTGACATCCCAGTTCCTACAATCACCATTTCTATGAGGTATTAAAGATAAGTTTCACCTTCCTATCTCCAAATATCACCAATTCCTCCCCACGGCTCAGATTTTCTATACCAGTTTCTGAAGAGAGTACTTGATGATTACCACAACATATAAAGCTGACAAGCATTAGCTTACTCTGACATCCACCACTCTGCTTCTACAGTTTTTGAAATTAAAGTTACTTCTTCAGAAGGCATCCGGAGAAATATTCAACCCTCAACTGTACTCTGCTGCAAGACAATGCAATTGCATTTTAAAAATACTCGTTTGGATTTCACTAGTTAGACCCTGAAGCAGGGTCTCCAGATAAAAACTCTTACGTCTAAGACAGATGTTATATACAATGATCCATACTTCAACAGACTGTGGAGGACTGCGTCTTCACTCAGAAGAAAAGCTTGGTCTCTCAGAAAATAGTATGGTGTAACAGACTGACATCTACAGCCCATTAGGCAATTTGACAGGTAGAACTAGCTGCTGTACTTCATAGGAGACAAAACAAACAAACAAACAAAAATTATAAAAAAAAAACCAAACTGCCTACATTTCTTGTCTACAAGGCCTATCGCATTGTTTTGCCTTCTTTTGGGGCAGGGGAATAGCTGTGTAGCTCTCTGTGCAGACGCCACTCAGATGCACCCCTGCATATATAATGGGGTTCTATGCATGTTTGAACATACTAAGGAGGTTATTTTTCTTCAAACAAAGTCTATATTGTACGGACTATAACTGAGGCATTCAGCAGACTGAAGTTGTTCAGATTAGCAGCTGGAGACAGCAGAAGCGACCAGATTTTCTCTCTCATCTTCACATCCTACCCTCTTCAAATAAAAGAGGAGTACAATGTCACGCTCACACTATCCATTGCGAGGTATGGTGATAATAAGTAAGTTAGCAAAAGGAAACAGGGAAACTAAGTGATTAACTACTCTCAACAAACAGCTTTCACTGGTGAAAAAGAATAAGTGAGAAGATTCCTTAGATAATTTTTCAATATATATATTTTTAAATTCAACAACCCTTACCTCAAAAAAACAGGACAGCAACCATGTCATTATAATAAAAACCTAGCCTGTGCTTTGCTACTGGGAAATATGTTGAATAAGTTCAGAGACTGCCACCAACTGCAGAAGAGAATGTGTTATGGAGACACTGCCAACCATTATGTTACAAATTATTTAATTTATATTGTCTAAAATAGTCTATTAAAAATGTGAGAAGAAAAATTGGTTCCTTTTATTATTTCTCACTGGTTGGCCAAGTGTGGTTCTCCTACCTTTTTTTTTCATTTCCCACTCCCTTACTTATTTTAGTGAAACAACTTAAGAACTGAAACTCTAGCTCAAACACGTTTTAATGACAGTTATCTGTGTGTATGTGTGTGCACGCATGTGCCTCTGATACATATAAAAAGTAAGCACTAGCAATCATCATTTAATTTTTTCCAAACCTAGGAATTAATATAAACCATACACAGGGTTCAAGCAAGCCTGGACAAATGTTGTTGAGCATGTAATTTCACTCAAGTGTTCAAACTGCTGTATATTTCCCTGTGTTCCAGAACCCGTCTACAAGACGGTCCCAAAATTGCTGCGTTTATCCTGCAAATGTAACTGAGTCTTGGAACAGTCTCCCCATATTCTAACAGCTTTATGTTAAGAATGAAACATTGCATACCTATTATATACCATTGGTATACCTTAACTAATCTTAAGTATTTTTGCTCTCTCTGGGAGCACAAACAAGGCCAACTCATTATTCTAACGAGTCAGCTTGACAGAGGCACTAAGAAAATCACAAATACCAGGTCTATTCAGCCACACAGTTTTCTACGACCACCCATTCTACTATATGGACTATCTGGTGACACACAGCTAATGAAGTGTAACACTGTATGCACACTAATAAAAGAATAAGCCTGTTTTCCTCAGTATGGCAGAGAAGCAGAACTCCTTCCCATGCCTCAGAATAATATTTTGTCTTAGGCACACACAGAGATTAATATCAGGTACCAGATTGCTCCAGACAGTTACACAATGCTGCAAATTAAGGAAGCAGAAATACATTAAAGTACGTGGCCAATTTCTATATTTGAATCTGCATGCTTGAATCCTCATGTGACTGTGGTAACAAAAGCACTCCTGAGACACGGGACAGCTGGGAGAGCGAAGGAACTGAGCTCCAGAATTAGTTCATAGGTAGAAGGTAACAATGGCTGGATGGACCTCAGGTGAGCGTACAGCTGGGGGACCTGCAATGTCAGTCTCGGAGCCTTCACTGTCCCTGTACCTCTCCTGGTTGCCAATACAGCCCACACAGCAGCTCTCCACTGACTCAGGCATTGTGACTGGCTTCAACATGACAGGCTGACTGCTGAAGCTATTTTGAATAACTCGCAAGCAGCACAAGTATCACAGGGACTCCTAAAACACCAGTTACTATTCTAGTAATACTGGACTTGAAACATGCCTTATGCTTCTTGACCTGAAAGCACTAACCATAATTTTCTGACAAGAGTTAATATTCATTCACTTCAAAGACAAACAATCCAGACAAATAATAAATACAGGAGCAACATAGCAATTTCTTTTTTATTTGTCTATTTCCTCTTGTTCCACCAAATGGAGTAATGAAGTACTCTTAATTAGTTTATCAGGGCAAAGTTACTTTCAATAGGGAAAGTGCTCTTTTTGATCCTTCTCATTCTTACTTGACTACGTACCACACCTTGTATGTCAGAACTCCCATGACACTTTTTTAAGAAAGCCTACCTCTGTAGTTGTCCCAATGTCAGCAGATGGGCTGTATGTGCTGGTATCTGGTGGAGCGGTACCAACACTACTTTTAACTGGAGAGGTAGGAGGAGCAGGTCCTGTCATGGTTTCAGTATAGACAGAAGACTGACATAGAATTCCTTTCCTCTGAACTTTATTCCAAACTTTACTTGTGATCTCAGCCAGTTCACACAGAAGCTGCACCTGAAAGAAAAATAAAAAACCTGGTTTTAAGGTGAAGTTTTCCTTAGTGAAGTGAAGGAAAATCAAAGTCCTCCACCGAGACTTAGAATGAAGCAGAACTGAACTTCTCACCATTTATAATGTTCTGATAAGCAACTACACTGCAATTAAAATAATTAACATCAGTTACAGTATAGTGATTCTGATAAAAAAAAAATAAAATCTGTGCTTTGTCTAAATATATGGTATGTAGATCATAAAACCATAACTAATAACATGGTCTTGTGAAACTTTTACTTATATAAACTTTAACAATTAAATGAAGGAAATTTCATATGTATATTTCATATATATAGATAGTGCCTATAGAAAAAGGGAAAACAATGCAAAAATACACATTTAAATAATATTAAAATAATGATCCCATGCAATATGTGAAACTGTTATATGTTTTAGGAAGAATATCCACCATCAAACTCAATAGTCTCCTAGCATATGTCATTCCAATATTCAGAAACACATTGTTTAACTTGCACATTGTTTTACTCAGTTTTAAGACATTTACACAAGTTTTTGTAAATAAGCATTAATCACAGAATTTGTATGACAACATACTGCAGTATACTGTATAAAACAAGCTCAGAGAAAACTGCAAACAATATGTAAGTAGATCCACAGCTGGATACCATACTCAACTTGCCATTATAAAAAATGGAAATTCTCATATTTATAAGAACTTTAAGCCTCAGGACACATCTACTCTATGAAGCTGGCTTCTTATGTGGGCAGAACAGATGCAGAAAAACACTGTTGTCAATCTACATTTGATATAAAACAGTACTTGATTTTGTGCGTGAGAGTGTGTGATGAAGTCTCAAAGTACATGCTACAGTCTTTCCTTAAGAGGTGAAGTGCTGGAATTTTATAAAAACCTTCTTAATTCATGTCGGATTTTCTTTTGAAGTTCCAAGGCTAACACTGAGCAGGTCATATACTGTTTTGACAGAATTTTTCCTTAATGGAGATAAACTTCTCAGTACTTTTTTAGTTTTCATATACAGAGCAATCTACAGACAAACAATAACTTCGGCTGTGGCAAAAAGTTCTTTTATCTATGCTTTAAAATATTTTCTGTTTGTAGCACTCTGATATGCACTGGTAGCCTTTAAATTACTAATCACAAATTTCTAAGTTTTCCTGAGTCTTTTCCACGTAGCACAGGAAGATCAACTAATAATGTCCATCTGATTGCGTAACGTAACACTGACAGGCGCTGACACTTCACTGGCCAGAAAGTCTCTAAAAAATTAATAGGATACAGGCACATATCCAAATTGTACATGCTTGCAACCTCACCTCCCTCAAAATATTTTTTGGTCAAGAAAGCAAAGGATAATTTAAGCTATACTTGTCTTAATGAAGCAGTGCTTCCAGAAATCTAATTACGCTACTGTTCATAAAGCAAAAAATAACTCAAAAGAAGGAATGATGCAAGTTCTGTTTACATATATGCTCATACACAAGGAAAAGAGGTTTGTTATCAGCTAATCCAACACTGATGAGTTTAAATCTTATTGGCATTGCACCAGTCAGAATCATTGAAGCTAACAACAATCTGTATTATCAGGGAGATTTTTAAAAATTGCTCAGCAATTTTTAGAATTCCAAGGGCCCACCCCAGCATATGTTTGTATTTGTCTGCCATCTTCTGTTCTGATCCTCAAGACTGGCTCCAACGCTTCTGGGGTATTAGATTAATTTGGACTCTTCTTACCCATTACTCCAGGCCCAAATCTTTGCAGCCGTTCTGAAACAGTCGCTATTCCAGACAACAGTAGCCATCCCTCAGAATAACGACAGCAATCAGACAGCCCAGTACTATGACCCTAATACTCTGCTCTGAAACTAGAGACAAAACAATAAGCTCACCAAGAAAAAAAAGGTACACTTTGATTAGCAGGAGAGGATTTTCATGGAGATATGTGAAAAAGGAGAAAATACCAAAAAGCCTCATGACAAAACCTCATTAAAACAAAAGAGAAGGCATGTGTCTAGATAGAAATAAAATTTTAAAACGTCAGAGAAAGACTTGAAGTTGTCTTGGATTATTATTACTACACTATTTTATTTGATTGGTTGTTACTCACTAAAATGGAAAAATTTCTACTTCTCTTGTTGATTGCACTTTTTCAAGAGAACAGTCTTAGTATTTTGAAAATCCATTTATGATTATATTAGAAGAGCTAATGTAAGTGTAAGGCCTCTCTCCTTCCTAAGTATTTTTGAGCATAACAGTTAATATATAATAATTATTTTTAGTACACTCTATTCAAGAGAAAAAAAATGGTATGACAAAAATGGGAATAACTCTGCCAGTATTTGTCAAGAAAAGTTCCCCCCTCTCAGTGCTTCCACTCCCTCTCCAGCAAAACCACACATAACTCAATAAGACCCCACTGACTACTTGGCAAATCTGTGAAGTTGAACATGTTACAGCATTTTATACTATAAAAATAACACATTACTACAAAATTGCAAACTAAAACAAAAGGCAACATCCTGGCAATTTTGCATACTGGAAGTATCTATTGACTTTAAAGGAATACAACCATCAGAACACAGCTTCATACTAAATCATAATAGTCATATAGTAAAATACTTCACCTTTGCTACCATTTAACAAATTCACTAAGTATCACCCACTTTAAGGCTGTCATCTACAGACAAAATACAGCCCGTCATTCTACAGAATCAGATTTCATAGTTACTCTACTGTGAATTTATAACCATCAAATGCTGTTTATGTAATTGTATTTTCCATCTTCTGTTCATGAACATCTGGTTAAAGAAGACTGATGGTTATTTTTTTTTGCTCCTTTCGCATAAGTAAAGGAGAAAGGACAAGTAAGGCAGTATAAGGGAGAAAATACAGCTCAAGAACCTTCACTAAATTCAAATAATTCATCCGTATCCATCTGGTCATTGTAATACTTCAGTAAATTATTAACATCACAGTGTACAAGGACATCCTTTAAAACAACAATATTTGGTCTGATATGCCACTGTATAACTTCATTTTAACATTTTGCTATACTCATAATATGATTTACATGGAGCTTATAATTCAAATTTTTTAGTGCAAATCTTTTCTTCCAGATTGCAAAGCAAATTATTTGACTACACTTTGTTAGCAAAGCTTGAAAATGTGTTCTTCTTACTCCATTTTTAATTTTAATTTGCAATACAAATTTAGATAAGGCTTACACAATGCCGTTCCACTTATAAATTAATATAATTAATGTATTATATATTAACCATGAGTAATAGATTTTGAGATTTAAAAAAAAATCAGAGTTGATAAGAAAATTTGCTGGAATTTCGCTGAGAGTGTACCTATTAAATGAAGCAAATGATTTTGCTACGTGAACATCTCAAAATATTTACCAATTCTCTGAATTCTCTGAATAGCTGCAATATCAAAATGAATTTTGTACAGTTCTAATGAAAATTAATACAGAATAAGGCAAGTTTACATAGGCTTTGAAATTATCACATATGAATTCATTAAAAGTTATAGAAATACCACAAAGTTGCAAAGGAAAGCTTTCAGAAGTCTTTGCATATAAAATTTAAAATTGTCAGCAAAATCATAATTTTGTCCTTTCCTATTTACGCATTTATAAGACAGTGTCAACCGTTTACATGTGCAAACACACCTGTCAGAGCTTTACAAGTCTGAGTAGCTCTTGTTAAGGCTGCTCAATTTAAAATTTTAATTTGCCTTGTGCAGTGTGCAACCTCACTCTAACAACCCCCTTCCTAGTGAGTGTGAGCAGAAAACAGTGGCATATAGCAAATGAGTCAGAAATAACTTGGATGGAAGGCAGTGAATGGGGCAGCAGACCACACACACTGAGGATAAACATGTAGTTTAAGACACTTGTTTCATTCACAGAACATGGAATGAGGCAAGGGAAAAACTGCATGAGATTGAGAAACATATTGTAATGAGTACACACAAGGGATAACATTAAAATTACACCAGCCACCTTATTTTTAGTATTCCCAGACTTAGGCCAGAGGTCCCTAAATCTTCACAGATGTGATGTACTGTCTCTCAGATCAAAATTACAATAATTTGTGTTCTTTCCCTTTCTTTCTACTACATGAAGCAATAAAGAGTCCATTTTGTCCATGATGTCCTTTAAAAAAAATCTTACATATAGCTAAAACTTTGGAGCAGACAGCATATGAATGCAGAGCCCTACTCAAACCTAACAGATTTGCAGTTCCCCAGAACAAGAGTGTTCTCTCCAACACCACTGGAAATGCTGCAACTGTCAGGAAAGTGTTACTCAAGTTGCAAGAATGATTACCCGAAATTTTGCACAGAAAACCTACTCTATTTGAAACTACAGCAAACTCCATTCAGGTCAGTAAAATATAGGGTGCACTTTCTGAAAATCTAGCAACATCTTTGTCTTTTAACAAACATAAATGAGGTGGTAACTTTTGATTACACGCATTCATCTGTTCTTTTTTTCCTTTACTAAAGGATACCATTGTTTGCCTGAAAAACATTTTATGTTCAAAGAAATGTTAGTTCTGTGAAAATATGGTAAAAAATGACATTAAACCACTTCAATATATGAATCCACAGTGACAGTGGAACAGCATTATAGCATTTAATGGTACATCTGCAATTCATTTCACTCCATCAGCCAAAAGATGCATTTATACTGCAGCTATTACATTTTGAGAAGAGTTTAAATTACAAAACTTGAGAGAGCTTCAAAGCAAATCTTAATCTAAGCACCTTGATCTTGATGGCCCAGTTAAAAAAAAAAAAAATATATATATATATAAAAGAGACTCTCTTCAACAAAATGCAGAACAATTGTACTTAAATTGAGTTATTTTTAATTTCCTTTCATAAATCAATTAAACATACCAACCTGGGGGTTGGAGCATTTTATTTCAAGGGACTCAAGGTCGACATGGAGGCAGACAACAAATGAGTGTCTGGATTCTGACCCCGAAGCAAGCAGTTTCTGTGAAGTAACAGCTAAAGTAGAAGTACAGCCCATTGGTTCCACTAAATTAAGCGTCATCTGTTGTCCAAGAAGAGTATATATACTGAAATGATGCAGACTAATAGTCCATGGAAAAGCATCACCTAATGATTAAAAAGAAGGGAAAACACAGTTAAATAATTGCATAGTAAAAACTAGGCTACTATTTTCTCAAAACTCAGTGAAGGTGGTGTTGTAAATCCCCTAAGAAGTCAGCAAGTGCAATCAACAACCATTAAATTCATCCCAAACTCTCACAAATATAATTCAACCATCAATTCCATTCTATACTTCAAAATCTAAATAGCAATACATTTATAACTTTTAAAAAACTGAAATCCATTGGGAATTCTAACCCCAAACTGTGTACAAACATGGCTAACAGTCTTTAAAGAACATTATTTTTTATTTATGCGATTTTCCTTAAAACGAGGAGTATCCTAAAACCACTCCTCACTTAGTTCAGCACATGGATGACAGAGGCGGCTCCTTACGTTACATATTTATAAGTGTTTACAGGCTTTAATACTAAAAAGGAGAGCTATTTTTCTTCAAAAAAATTACAGCTTGCATTTTAACAGAGTGGTGCCACACAGTAAAGCGTATCCCAGTGCACTGTTCAGGTAAGTGAGACCTTGATCACAGTGCAGCTATTTCCACTGCCTCCACTTAACTTCCTAGAAACAGAATGGTGATGAATTTTGTAAAAACAGATTAGTATAGACATATACTGAGCATTTCATTTCTTACATTTAGGATGGAGCCTACCCTGAAAAGTGCCTGGCAGCCTACCATGAATTGTTACCAAGAATAATCAGTGAGGGAATTGGCAGTGTCTAGCTGAACAACAAAAAGACTGCAACTTCGATACAATCAATTTTCTTTAGATTGTCAATAGATGGGAAAGAAAAGGAAAAGTTTTCAAAGCAAGACTACAGAGAGAATTATTTGTATAGGTCTTCAGAAGGCCAAAGAACAAACAATAAGAACAAATCTAAAACCACCTTCCCCCTACTCCTCCCTTCTTCCTAGGCTCAATTTCACTCCCAAATTCTCTACCTCCTCCACCCTGAGCAATGCAGAGGGATGGGGAATTGGGGTTGCAGTCAGTTCATAACACGTTGCCTCTGCTGCTTCTTCCTCCTCACACTCTTCCCCTGCTCCAGTGTGCAGTCCCTCCCACAGGAGACTGTCCTTCACGAACTTCTCCAACATGGGCCATTCCCACGGGCTACAGTTCTTCATGAAGTGGTCCAGCATTGGTTCTTTCCATGGAGCGCACTCCTCCAGGAACAGATGTGGGTTCCCTGCAGGGTCACAGGTCCTGCCAGAAAACCTGCTGCAGTGTGAGTTCCTCTCCTCCTCACAAGGTCACAGGTCCTTGCCAGGAGTGTGCTCCAGCATGGGCTCTCCACTGAGTCACAGTTTCCTTCAGGACTCATCTACCTGCTCTGGTGTGGTGGGGTCCTCTGTGAGCTGCAGTGTGGATATCCATTTATCCATGGGACCTCCATGGGCTGCAGGGGGACAGTCTGCTCCACCATGGTCATCACCACAGGCTGCAGGGGAATCTCTGCCGGAAGCAGCATTCTCCCCCTCCTTCTTCACTGACCTTGGTGTCTGCAGCCGTTCCTCTCACAAGAAATCCTTCACAATTGGCTCATGCAGACACCTCTCGGGATCTTTTCACACCTCATCTCCTGTCAACTTCTTGCAGCCGGGCTGGGCTGAGTCAAGCCCAGTCGGCTGCCCGGCGGGAAGCCAGAGGGTGAGGCCTGCAAGACCCACAAAGTTCACGCCTCCCCCTCCGCCCCTGCTCAGCTTCTTTATATCTTCTTCCTTTTTTTTTTTTTTTTTTTTCCTGCTTTTCCCCTTCTTAAATACGTTATGGCAGAGGCGTTATGATGGAACATTCTGCTACCAATTGGCTTGGCCCTGGCCAGCAGCAGGTCCACCATAGGCCCAGCCAAGTCCACAGGACAAACAGGAAACTTCTAGCAGCTTCTTGCACCAGATCATTTATCAGATTTTCTGCTGTGGAATTTTGGGCTTTTTGTCTGTACTTGAATGACAGAGTCTGTGCCCAGCATGTGAATTTTCAGTTTACCAGGAGAAACTGCCTGTCCCAAGTCAAAATAACATAAAAGTGGCTAGATTCAGTCTCAGATCCAAACACTGCAGACTGGTGAGCATCCACAATCCTCAGCCTGGGCCAAAACAGTCTTCATTTTTGTACAGAGCACATTCATCTGGGGGTAGAGAAGGAGAAAGGTACTCCTTCCTTTGTCAAAATTCACAAGGTTATTTGGTATGAGGTTTTATTTTTCAAGATTCGGGCCTGGAGTAACGGGTAAGAAGAGTCCAAATCAACCTAATACTCTAGCAGCATTGGAGCCAGTCTTGAGAATCAGAACAGAAGATGGCAGACAAATACAAATGTATGCTGGGATGGGCCCTTGGAGTCTCACAAGGCAATAAAGAATTCAAACTAGTGTATTTAAACAACACGTGGAGAGTGTGTTTGCTGCTTAGTGTGGCCTATGGTAAACACTGTCCTGCTGAGAAATCACATCACTAAGAAATAACACAAAATAACTGGTAAGTGTGATTATTTAAAAGAAACTTCAGAAAAGTTTGGGAATTAAAATAAAGTTGGATACAAACTTCTTTTTACTCTATTATTTTGATAAGAATTCTATTGTTTCTTCCACAGGTAGCACCAGCAATAAATTTATATGGTCTTGAGTATATATCAGGAGAGTCTGTGTGTGTCGTCCTAAGAAAGAACTGAAAATTTCAGTAGTTTGTTTTGAAGCTATTGTATACTGAAGAATTCAGCTCAGCCAAAGTAACTTCAAAATATTTTAGAAAGGTTTCAGATTAGAAATATAAAAGTAGTTAGCAATCTGTAATTTTTCCAAGTTCACTCAGCCAAGAAATACAAAATATCAATTGTAGTAGATGGAAAAAATTCAAATGCGAAGTCAACCATAAAGATATGTTTCTAATTACTATGCACGAACCTTGTTTTCTCTGTGACCACCACAGTAAATTAAGATAATTTATATTTCATGGATTAGAAACAAAGAATCTCCAAAGAACATACTGAATGTTAACTCTACTATGCTGCATATATTATGTACCTTAAAAGTAAAATATCAATCAAATTTTATCAATGTACAGAGAGCACAGTATCCTGAACAAACACTGTAGTAAAGATATGG
This sequence comes from Tetrax tetrax, assembly GCA_009806455.1. Classification (NCBI taxonomy): domain Eukaryota; kingdom Metazoa; phylum Chordata; class Aves; order Otidiformes; family Otididae; genus Tetrax; species Tetrax tetrax. The sequence goes on along the minus strand of WHYT01017916.1, from coordinate 366,234 downwards.
CAGATTTATAACTACAAAATTCCCCCTAATACCATCAATTACCTCTTCTTCAGCTCCATACACACTATGTGACCATTCTAACATTATACTGGAACTGTCCACCTGAAAAATCCTTGTTTTGTTGTTGTACTTATATTTGATCTATTCATTAAAAAAACCCCAAACTTTACCTGCATTCATTTGTAGATTGGTTTTATTAAACTATTTAAGTAATCAATTCAAAGTGTCTAAACATCAAAAGCAACACTGTTTATAGGATTTATTTCAAAAATTATTTAGGAGTAGAAAAAGCCATTGCCACACTTCACAGATATTTTCTCTACATCTAACCTTCTCAATTCATGTATACTATTGTTTTGTCACCTAATTGCTGAGATTCATTTATGCTGAAATATAAGTAAACCTAACATTGCCTTCAGTGGAACTAGTGCACACCTGACTTCTCCTATGGTCAAGACTATAAAAGATACATATGAAAAATCCCTAGTATGGCTGAAAATTCTGGTTAATTCCTGATTTACTGCTCTCATAAATCCTTACTTTCAATTTTTTTTTTCAAACAACACTACTGATTTAAAAAACTTGAAAATGTATTCATTAAGACATTTCAACTGCTTTGATAACTTTTTAAATTTATAAATGCCACTTTCAGATCTTTGGCAGTTGACTGACTCAACCAGCAAATAATTTTCAAAGAATAGCCATTCATCATTTATCTGCTATTTTCAATAGTCTGGCAAGAATCCCTTCCTACAGAGTGTTTGAGTATTTTTCCAATATATATAATTATATTTTTTTGCTATGTGCAGGCACTTTCTGTGGTAATTACTTGATGCACTTAGCTAGAGTTTGATGTTCCTCAGCTAGAGTTAATGCTCATTATAAGTCTTTCCATACGCATGATGTACAATATTGATAAATGTACTTAACTACTAATAATTATGTTTGCTCTCACTTTTATATGACACTTCTCTTTATTTTAAAAACCAGAATGCAGAACTGGTAGTTGTATACAATGTTGTGTATATAGTGTTGACAGTCACATAAAAGAGAAATTTTGTTTGTTTAAAATTAGTAATAGTAGGAGAGAGATGATGAAAGCTTTATCATGCATATGATCTGGGATCTATTCCCAGGCTTGCTAAAGGTATCCTTTGCAATCCTCAAAAAGCATCTTCACTACTTTATCTTCATTTCCCTTTCTGTACTCACATTGCAGGTTCTTTACACGGATTTCAAATGCACTAACATTCTCATGTAATTTGCAGGGCTTAAAAGAAAAATATATTGCAAACATTACATGTTAGGTCACTATGGTTCCCTTCATGTTTTCCATTTGTTTTCCTATTATAACACTTCAGATTTTTGGAAGACCACTTCGCAGTCCAGAAGTCCTGAACATAACAACATATTATGTCCAACTCCAAATTTACTACATTTTATCCTATCACGACAGGTTGGGACTTAGAGGGTATACACATTAATTGTCAAGTATTTGAAGCTGGATGTATATAAGCATGCACAGAAACTCACAACTCACGCTAAGCAGTTCTCAAAACATTTCAGTCCTTCTCAAACTGAGTTTCTAACTTGTCGCAGTTCAGCCCTGATCGGGACCAGACTACGCAGTCTCTTTCCCGCTCCCCCCACCCTCCGAAAGAATAGGGGGAGAAATATAAGAAAAAAAAAAACAGCTCGAGGTTTGAGATAAGGACAGGGAGGAATTCTTAAAGTT
>WHYT01017916.1:324986-364479 GCA_009806455.1 Tetrax tetrax | reverse complement strand
TCCTTCGTGGGGTCCCTCCCACGGGCCACAGTCCTTCGTGAAACTGCTCCGGTGTGGGTCATCTCTTCCACGGAGTGCAGTCCCTCTAGAACAGCTGCCCCAGCGGGCCCTCCACGGGCCACAGCCGCATTCAGGCCTCCACCTGCTCCGGCGTGGGCTCCTCCACGGGCTGCAGGTGAATCTCTGCCCCTCCGTGGACCTCCATGGGCTGCAGGGGGACAACCTGCTCCACCATGGTCATCACCACGAGCTGCAGGGGAATCTCTGCCAGGAGCCACATCACTCCTCCCCCTCCTTCTTCACTGACCTCGGCGCCTGCAGCCGTTCCTCACAACAGGCTGGCAGACGCCTCTCAGGATCCTTTTTACATCTTATTCACTGCTCATCTCCTCTCCACTTCTTGCAGCCAGGCCAGGCCCAAGTTGGGCCCAGTCGGCTGCCCGGCGGGGGCCAGAGGGGGAGGCCTGCAAGGCCCACAAGGCTCGCGCCTCCCCCTTTCTGCCCCCGCTCAGCTGGCTTCACATCTTCTCCTCCCTCCTCTTCCTGTTTTTCCCCTTCTTAAATACGTTATCACAGAGGCGTTATCACAGAACATTCTGCTACCAATTGGCTTGGCCTTGGCCAGCAGCGGGTCCGCCCTAGGCCCGGCCGAGTCCACTGAACAAAGGGGAGCGACTTCTAGCAGTTTCCTACAGAAACTACCACCTTAGGCCCCCCTTTGCTAAACAAAACCAGAACATAACTATTTAATTTCTTCTTTGTAACTATTTTACTTAAAGGGCAGCTACAAATAGGACAGAGGTCCCCCTCTTCACAAGGATCCAAAATGGAGAAGACAAGGGACAACAATTACACTGGGAGAGGTTCCATCTCCATATAAGAATGACATTTTTTTACAGTAAGAGCAATCATTCACAGGAACAACCTCCCCAGGGATGTAGAGGTTTTAAAGATGCGACTGGACACCATGCTGGATAATCTCTTCTGGGCTCCCTTACCCACTCAGGTTTGGACCAGATGATCATTCAAAGTCTCTTCCAGTCTGGGCTGCTCTATGAGATTCTATTTTAATATTCACAGTGAATAGTACCTCAAGGATCACCTGATTGTTTTGAATTAAGTACAAAAATGATACTTGATGTAATTTAATATGTTTTTATGAACTTATTTAGTTGTATTTGTTATTCAACAGCAGTTCAACAGAATGTGTTGTTCTTTACATATAAAAATCCATTTCTGTTTGTAAACTACTTAGTATGACTGAGCTAAATTTTATTTCTGAATCTAAGTACTGTACTTAAAATGTTCTTCTAAGTATTCCTACAATTACCTTGGAAAAGAAATGTATCGGAAGTCTGAAAACAAATGGAAAGACCTGATTGCAGGATATTGTATAAGCTATTTTTAGTATGTTGACATCTTGAGGTCAATAAGTTTCTGTGAGTAGGCTGCAGCATCCCCAATGACAGTATAACTATGCTGCCTTTTCCTCCTCGTTCAGTTTATCATGTAATAAGAAAAATACATGAGTAAGTACACAGCTTTCTTAAAAGTAACAATGCATCTTTGTAAACAAGCCTTTTACTTACAGCTTCTTTATAAAAGATTTCAAAAAATAGTTTCCAGGAAAAGCAAAGTTGTATAAATATAATTTCAGAGAAATGGCACCATGTCTTAAGACTGACAGGATGTCCCTCAAGTCTTGTTCAAAGACAGAATGGAAATTAAGGGACTCTCCCAGTAAAAGTCCATAAAAATTATTTACCTCTACACGAAAAGCAGAAAGAAGGTGACTTAAAAGCTTTGAAAAATGTTTAAATAGTCTGTTTAAGTGGGAATTTTTAATGGGAGAAGGCAACAGCTCCATTAGAGAATAAAAAATAGCAAGATGGTGAGAACTTCTGTTTGGCATTATTCCCGGAGCACAAAGCCACACACTAATAAATTCCTTGCCATAGGCTTTATCCCAACCAGGGGGATTCTTTTCTCTTACTAGGATCTTTCCTTCAAATCTGAGTTTGACAAAATTCAAATGGCTTCTTACTTTCATAAATGGTTTAAATTACATGATCAGTTTAAAAAAAAAAAAAAAAAAGGTTTGGTTAAATTTAATTCATTTACCTGTCACTAGGATTAGCAAATTAGATAATTCGTACTGAAATTTGTTAGGAAAAACACATAAACATTTGGAGCGCTCTCTCTCTCTTTTCTTCAGTGTTTTTTTTTTTTTTCCTCCAGTTGGCAGAATCTCTAATATGACTTTCAGTATTAAAAACTACAATTCTATTTTAGTTGCTTTGAGTTAAAAAAAATACAGGAAGAAGGAGAAGGGCCTAATAAGTGGCAGAACAAAGGGAGAGAGAAAACACAAATAGAAACGACTTTCAGATGGCAGGAGCAGCTCTTGAGTATACTTTTGACTTAATTTTTCATAGCATACTCTTTATAATTGCTTATGCTTCAGCAATAAGTATGCAGAACACAGAATCATCTTCCCAGAAAATGCTGTCACAAAAGCAATGGAATAATTGCTGCGTCTCCCTCTCTACATGTTAGAACAAATACACAAAACAGTAACAATTCTTTCCAAATAATACAGTTCAAGAATACAATAATGAACTAACTGTGCACCGATGTATTGGTTTTGGCTGGGACAGACTTCATTTTCTTCATAGCAGATTGGATGGTGCTATGTTTTTGATTTGTGATGAAAACAGTGTTGATAACATGGGGATGTTTTAGTTATTGCTGAACGGTGCCTGCAGAGTGTCCAGGTGTTTTCTCCTTCTCACACTGACTCACCGGCGAGCAGGCTAGGGGTGCACAAGAAGTTGGGAGGGGACACAGCTGGGACAGCTGCCACCAGCTGACCAAAGGGACATCCCATACCATATGATGTCATGCTCAGCAATAAAAGCTGGAGGAAGGAGGAAGAGGGAGGACATGCAGAGTTACGGCATTTGTCTTCCCAAGTAACTGTTAAGTGTGATGGAGCCCCGCTTCCCCAGGAACAGCTGAACATCAGCCTGCCAATGGGAAGCAGCAAATTAATTCCTTATTTCACTTTGCTTGCACGTGCAGCTTTTGCTTTACCTATTAAATTGCCTTTATCTCAATCCATCAGTTTTCTCATTTTCACCCTTCCAATTCTCTCCCCATCCCACTAAGGGGGAGTGAGTGAGTGGCTGTGTGGGGCTGAGCTGCCTACTGGGGTTAAACTGCAACAACTGGCATGTCCATGAAATTTTAAACTTGGTTATGATGCTATGTTTCAAATTAAAATAAACCCAAACTCCATGACTTAAGACTACTAGGCACACTTGCCTCACCTATTTCCAATACACAACTTTTCAGATGAATATCTGTAGAACAAGCTATTTACATCAGTATTCCTTCAGAATAATCCTGCAAATCCATTTACTGTTTATTTTGATCATTTCTAAGGGCTCTATTAAAAAAATCATATTGAACATAAGCAGCTTGCTTTCACTTGCTAGGTCGTTTACAGCTTATCTGCTCCTTTCATTTCTCAGTCAGTTTGTAGAATGTTAAAAGCTGATTTTTTTCCCCCAAATTGGTCTACACCTCAAACCTCTAGCAAATTATTAGCTTTTCAAATAAGAACTACCATGTTTTTTTCTCAACTTTAGTCTATGCACAAGAGCATCCCTCCAGAAACACATGCACAAATCTCAATTTTTTTTTCTTCAAATCTCTACAAAAATCTTGCTACAATCCCCATAGACACAAAATAGACACAATTGTTGCCTATCATGATGACCAATAAAGTCTCATCCTTTTCTTTTGATAGTCTGCTATATTTATGACGGTTTTTTTTCTCATTTTACTTAGAACCTGAAAATATCTCAAGTTGGAAAGGACCCATAAGGATCATCAAGTCCAACTCCCTGCTCCTCACAAGACTACCTAAAATTAAACCATATGGCTAAGAGCATCATCCAGACGCTCCTTGAACACTGACAGGCTTGGTGCCTGTGACCCCTTCCCTGGGGAGTCTGTTCCATTAACAAGCCACTCTCTCAGTGAACAACTTCTTCCTAATGTCTAGTCTGAATGTTAGACCTAAGTCTCTTTTGGTTTGGTTTTTTTTTTTGCCAGCAAAGGTGGCATGAGAAGTTTTTCCTAACTAGCCTCTATTCTGTCTTGGAATCACAAGTCTCTGCCCCCTCCTGTTGTGTCAAACTGACTGGTTTTGGCTACACAGTAATTCAAATGACAAAACCAATCAAAGTAAAAATTGCACTTCAGAATTCTTTTGACTTCAACAAACATGTAAAACATATCACAAATCTAGCTCTTTGATGATGAATTTCACTTTGATCTCCATGGGGCACATCTTGTAATTAATATTTCTAGCCATCAATAATACATAACATGCTGCTAAAAAAGTAGCATAACATCAGAAGTTTTCAAAATAAAACAAAACTAATTTTCGTAACAGTTAAAAATGGAAATTAACAAGCAAGCTTTTTCTAGTTCATCACACTACCTTCTTCCAGGATGGGTCTCAGCACAACAAATGGGATTTCCTGCAGTGGTTCCATGTGTTTGTGTCCAGCACTCATAATCTTTATCTGGGGCAAGCAGACGACAAGTGTGCCAGGCATAGTGGCCTGCCCATGGTACCAGCTTCGCACAGTCCCAGGAATGTCACCCGATACAATCGTACTTGGGGAAGGCAGGCTATCATTTGGAAGGAATACACAACAAGACTGCACTTCAAGCTGAAAAAACAAAGCCAAGAAAGATTTCTCAGAAAGAGATTACCATTTTTTCCCCTGATGTGAAGTATTCATGTTGGTACAAAATCCCAAGTTACTCATTCATCACAGTTGATTGAAAATAGTTTTAGCTTTTAGTTGAATTAAGAGGAAAAATGACACAAAATGTTGGAAAATAATATATTCTTGTAAATTATGGGAGGGAAGGGAAGAAAAAGTATGATTTTGATCTGTAAATTTGATCAGAAATGTGTTGCCATATAAACCAAATATATATCTATCTACATTTCAATGGTTTTTTTTTACAAGAAGTGTAATTGAATCAGAAAATATTCTCATAATAAGCTGAAAAAGCCCTCTTTTTGCAGTTCAATAGCTTTTGTTAGCAATAGCTAAGCCTCTAGAACTAACCAACATTTTATATGCTGTTACTTTCTATAAAGACTTATTTCAGGGAAAATCCTATCTTTACTTAGTAATCAACAGTAACAAGCATGTACACAAAGGCTGATCATCAGGTATACTAGAAAAAATATAAATTTCAGTGAAAAACTGACTTTAAAACAAATGAATAGGTGCATACATACACAAAGAAAGAGAAACAAATCAAGTTCACTAAGTTTATACAGCTTTTGTCCTGTTTTCTTTGCAAATCAGAAGTACTGCATATGGTTTTATATGAAATAACACTTTTTTGTTCCTTATTTTCAAGCAATGCTGTTGCCTTGAAACATTTCTGACCATTTTGCCATCTCCTATGAACTTCTAGCAAGGCTGAGAGAGCCCAAACCAAGAACTGAACTCATCACCACTTCTTAACTCAGAGGTGGTGCAAGCTGCAGACTGTTAGTCTTCCATGGCTCTTAATAGTAATATTCTGCACCTGGATACCAAACAACCCTAACAGCCTGCACACTTGAATGCTTTGTTAAGCAAGTACAAACTAAGATTCAGTTCATTTCTTCACAGTAGTCCTGCAAAGGCTAGTGTACAAAATGTTGGACACAAGATGTTACTTGTAGCTGTGACAAAAGAACATTTGTTTGCTGTGAAGTTACGTAACAGTCTTTCAATTTGACATCATTAAAGACATCCCAGCTTAAAACTGATAACCGAGGTTTGTACTCTGTACCCTCCCATGAAGGCTAACAGTTCCTCAAGACCTCAACAATGATTTCCAACAGAGCTGGAATTCCTCAGCACCATAAAGTACTTTGCTAGCCTAATGAGGAGAACACAAATAGTCATCTTTATTTCAGCATTTTTGTGCCCTTCTGCTTAGACGAGCTGACAAGAAGTCACTGCAGAAAAACAGAAGTAGAATTTTGCAAAAATAAATACATTGTTACATGAAGTCTGTGTTTGTTTCTAGTTTTAGAACTGTTTGAGTTGTAAAATGAAGTTAATTACATCTTTGATAAGTAGTTTATTGATCCAAGATTGCAGAGTGTACTTTATTTATACTGGATGAAAAGCAACAGTGTATTGGTACAGATGTAATAGATTTGGATTTTTTTTTTTTAACTGGTAAATTAGTCATTGTGTCAACTTGCAAATTTTTACAGTGACACATTAGATCGTTTTCTGGTCTATTAGTAATAGGTTGCAGGTCAAGCCATTGTAGGATAATGCTAAATAGATGACAAAAGAACTTATGATCAGTATAACTTTTGTTTTATCAGTGCATTTGCTGAGTAAACAGTTTATAACAAATCATCCATTCTTCGTATATATATCCATGACGATTAACATCAAATGCTGCCTGGATATACAAACCATGTGGTAATAATAATCCAAAAATTCCACCAACTTGGAGAGATACTACCCTTCATCACACTACCAGCAGTAGGATCTACAGGAGATGTTTTACAAAATATTCCTGAGAAGAGATCCCAATACTCAGTAGAGTTTTTACACTTAATTTACAGTTCAGTACAGCTTTGCACTGCAGACAAGTTCTTCAGACAATTTTTGTTTAATTAGCAGTATCAAGAATACTGAAGTGGAATCACAATAGTTTCACTCCTTCAAATGGCTGAGGGAAATTCCTGTTTAAATGGCATTACTTTGCCATTCATTTTCAAACAACTGAATGGTAGTTGGACCACGAATTTTGGTGGGGTTTACACGATAGCATCAGGCCCTTTATATGTAATATTACAGATTTGCTTACAGATATGGTTTGCTTACTTGTGCTTCATTTAAAGTTTCATACGAATAAATGAATTTCGCATACACTATTGCAGGATTTCAAAGGCAATACAATAAACATATGGCAAAATTCCCCAATTTAGGGCAAATCATGCACTTATTATAATTACATAAGAAACGGCCAACTTGAATGCACAAGGGCCAAATAAGTGCAAAAATGAACTGCACCTGTTGAACTTCTCAGAGACAGATTCTGCTTACACACAACTATCAACTTCAATGGAATCTGTGTATGTTTCTCTGATAGAATCTGGAGATCTGTTTAATAACAAGTTCCAGTGCACTCTTGTGTACCTGAAATGATGGCACTCTATGTTGGTCAAAAGTGAGAATGTGTGCTACAGATTGCTTCACCAATCGGAAATTGCTTTAAAATATATGTAATTCAAATATCTTAAAATTAAACTACATCAATAGCATATATTAAAGCTATCATATAAATCTTTTTACACTTTTAAAATAACTGTTAAACTGTGTGTCTAAAATAGCGAATTTAATGTAAAATGTGACTGATTTATGTAACTGAATATAAATCTGCAGCAGTAAATCTTGCATTAATGTAAGGATCTGACAATCCAAGGGAAAGAAAATGAAGTAATCTGCCAGTAAGAAGTCCTCAAGCTGGGGGTCAGATCCTGTTCATGGAAACCATCTGGTTGGGACCCTCCAAGCCACACCAAACACAAATGATCTTTTAAAAAAATATCCTATTCATTAATGCTTCGCAGCTGCACTGAGTGTTACTTCATTTTTCCATGGCAACATCCTTTCTGTTTCAAGGATCTTATTTCAGTTTTGGTAGCAACGTGTTCTTTTGCCAATACTGAACACATTCATGTGTTAAAGAGAAGGAATTATTACAAATTCTTGAAACAGTCACTCTCTATTTTCATTTTTATTATGTCAAGGCCTATACATGCTAAGTAACGTACACTAATGATAAACCAATGAAGTAAGCAGTATTTTCCCTTGTATCTTAAAAAGTTACGCAAAGGATGCTGCTCTAAGCTTTTTCTAATACATAAGCCTAAAAAAGTGCAATGATTTTAAGCTCTCTGTTGTCTAAAAAGGAATGTATTAAGTTACGGGAATAAAGGGAGTATTTTTAATTCATTTTTTATAAAAAGAAAATGTTGCCCAACAGAGAGAACAGTGAAATATATCCTGTAGAAGAATTAGGTCTTCCTAACTGAGAAGAACGGGTGGGAAGGAGCAAAACAAAACAACTGACATGCCATAGTTATCCTGCACAAGCACAACAAAGAGGGACAGGTTGTACAAGAGGTTTTACAGCCTTTCATGACAGTGATAGTGTAAGCGAATTCCCTTCCCTAACCCACGTTTTATAGCTATATAAACCAATTAGAGGCATTGAAGATGACCCACAAGGTGACACTCACTTAAAAGTGTCACCTGGGAAACGGCATCTCTCCACATTAATCATCATCCATCATCTATCTGCTCTCAGCAGAAAGGCTAATGTGTTTTTCTGGGAGTTTCATATACAGAATATCATCTCACAATGACTCCAAAAATGGCAAAAAACCACCATTACATATCTCATGTAGGGGTTCTGGTGCAGTCACTATTAGAAGAACATACCTCAGCCTCGGACATCCAAATTATCTCTACCTAATTAGACCATCTGCAGTTGAGCCAGACACAGACTGTTTGTCAGAATTTAAAAAGGCAGGTCAGAAATTAAAATTTTGAAGTTGGACAAAAAGTAAAAATTATATAAATGGAAAGCAGAGCACATAAGTAAGAGAACTAAGAGAGGAGGCTACCTGTACATACAAATAAGTATAATAAGGATCAGCTGCATTTTCTTTGACCACATAAAAGACGATGTCTTAGCACTAGACAGTATTCTCTTCCTGAACCATGAATAAAGACCACTGTTCAAAGAACAGGAACTCTAGTCAATCTCATCCTTACATTTCTGTTATTTCAATCAATGTTTCACTTTGACTCAAATTTTGTACAAGTTATATGCTTTAAAGAAAATATTATTTTCAATAATTTCAGGAAACAGACTCATTTTTTTCAAATAATTTCAGGGATATTTAAAGGCATGTGGAATATCTGGCTAAGTTTTATATGTCATAATTACACTCTTATTTAGTTGGCATTCATTGCAACATTACTCATTAATTCATTTGCTTTTAATACAGGTCCTTCATTATTCTCACTGGAATTCAGCATTAACAACCAATTAAAAATAATTGTGCCTATACTGCTCCACAATTTTAGCAACTATTAGTATGAAGAGCATAGGAAAAGTGAATATTACCCTCCTACACAGTGTAATTGCCAAAAAGACTTCAAGGCTGCACATAAAATCCTACAACAACTAAATAATAAAAGCAAGTTTTTATAGTTAAATATGAAAGTCTTTTCACTTAAATACTAATAGCTTATTACAATTCCAATGCACAAAATCTTCATGCAATATTCTATCATGAGCAAGCCAGGGCTGGGTCTAAGCAAGCACCAGCTTTGGATCCAAAATAAACTTTCCAGTTACTTTGGTTCCAAACACATTTACTTACTCAAACTTCCACTAAAAGAATAATCCTTTGATGATTTTAAGTTATGAAGTTCTGTTTTATCTGATGACAACTATAGAATTTTCTGTTCTACAGTTGCGTTAATAAGAGATCCAGGAACACGAAAATAGCTTTAGAAGAAACCTTGATTCTAAGTGCTCCGGCATTTAACTAGACAAAATATTCTAGAAATTTGCCTTCATCATGCCAAATGATAATAAAATACAGAAAATCTGTATGAATTTAACATATAAATATATTTCTGTGTTTAATAAAATGTGCATTATGTCTACTAAAATAAATATATGATACTGTACTTGAACTGAAAAACAGAGTCATAACCCTCATCATCTCATCCTCTATAAATTGCCTTGTACAAATTTCAGCTTTCTCATTTAGGCTAGTATTGAAGGAAAAAACCTATCTATGTGCATTTGTGTCTTGAAAAATATATTTAAATAAAATAGACATAGAGACCACTAACAATAATAAAAAGAACAGCAAATACATCTATAAGTACTTCATATTTCACTACAAAGGACTACTGCATATTTGTTTGGAAACACATTCTTGGACTTTTCCTGTGGTGTTTCCTTGGAGTCTGTTGAAACTTTTCACTGGTAACATGCAATGTCCTTCTAGCAAGATATTGGCACATACTTTATCAAGTATGATCAAAGCATAAGGATGAAAGATATAAGAAATGTGCAAGTTGTATGAATTCATATGACCATTTAATTTCAACATAGATAAAACTAAAAATACAATTTCATCTTCATAACTGTGAAAATTGAAAGCATTACCTTACAAAAAAAAAAATCCTTCAAAAAGTAAATAAATTTAGAACCTCAAACACCAGAAAGATTATCTAATACAAAAAATCCTCTGCCAGCATTAGTTCTAATCCATGACTGTATTATGTCAGAGCAGCAATATATTTACAAACTACTCTCTGAGAAAACATGTGCCTATCACTGTCATCACTTTTCATCTCCACAAAAAACCTACTGCTTTGAACACAAACTTTTTTTTTTTCTGTTTGGTAACGGGCACATTTTATTTTTAGTTGGTCAGTATCTTAACCATTCTTCTAAACAAATTCACTTTGCTGGTTGCCCACGTAACAAAGCACACCTCGAAAAATGTACAAGGAGAATAACTTAGTCCTGATTAAATTTTCCCCATTTATAAAAGATCCAGCTCTTCATCATCCTCATTATTACGTTATTATTTTTATTATGACTCAAACGGTAAGTAGGGAGTCTCATTGTGCTAGGTACCACCCAGACACATTACAAAAACACACTGCTTCCTTCAAACAACTTGCAAATTATCTCTCTGGACTCCCCTTATCTAGCCATTTTAATCTCCAGTGGTGACAACATTAAAAAAGAAAGGAAAACAAGCAAAATGTTCACGAAACAATGCTGAAAGAGCTGGCTGAAAACTAAACAGACTTAATAGAAAGCATCTCCTCAGCTTCAGTATGTTCTGCAATCAAGTTACAAGTCTGAAGTTCTTGTTCAGGCAAAACTTAAGCTTTCAAACTTTCTAATATTTTGAACCCAAAGTACTGTCTGCATGAAAGAGGAGTAAAAAAAACCTCAAGTTCTGGCATAAATCTGTATATAAATAAATATATTGCTTGGTAGGAAGAAGGAACAGGCATTCAAAGAATACTTTTTGTCAGGAATAGGAAATTTTTAAATTAATTTTTTTAAAATAAAAAAAAAACCAAACAATTTTGCTACTATATGGTGGTGTTATCATAACATACCAGCCTCAGAATGTCCTGTTCATACGCGCAGATTATAATAATTCTAAATAAGGGTAATTTCTAAGCAACTTGATATATACTTGGAAGAACAGATCTTAATTCTAGCATTTCTAAGCCACCCAGTATTTGATCGTGCTGTCTTAACACTGGACTTCTTACATGGCCTTTTTTTGTGTCTAGCATGCATATACACCGCTACATGAAAACTCATGCAGTAAAACTCATCCAGAGTCATCTAGGACGAAATGGTTTAATCTGAGTGGTCATCTACTCCTTTATGAAAAGGTAGACAAATAAGCAGCTGAGCCATCACAGTATAACATAATATTGCATCACACACCGCAAGAATGTATTTATCACACACACTTTCCTCAAATATTTTTAGAAAGGAAGGTATTCTGCAAATTTAACTGGATAAAAAGGTGTACAGCTATGTTTATAATACAGAAAAGTGTGACAAGTATTTTTTATTCATATAATTTTTTACGGATCTTCCCCTTAGATATAAAAAAAAGTATTTTGAAAACTAATCTAAAACTATTTTTTGCTTAATTTATAAAAAATGTATATTTTATTTTTCATTCTCTAAGACTTTGAAACTACTGAAATAAGACAATAAAACTTGGGAGCTCCTTTAAAAACTCTCTAATAAAAAGCAGTAGGGTACATAAAAAGTATCATAAAGTTTGGAAGGACATATTTTTTTTCACTTCCTTTTCATCTTACCTGAAGTGTAAGGCACTTAACTGCATTCCACACTATTCCAATAAATTCCTTCATTCTTTCTTCAGGACTTCTGCAGCTTTCAGATGAGTTCAGCATGGTTTTCACAGGAAGTGACAAAGGACGAGATTCTAATGCAAACAATGAAATTCAGTTATACAAAGAATACATAACTAATATACCTACTGATAGCACAAAAAAAGATTACTTGCTTTAAATTTTAAAAGATATTTTCTTTCACTATGCATCTCACTATGGTCATAATAATAGTATCTATTATTAGTTTTAAACTTGGCAATACAACTGGATCAGTTAAGCTTGGTGAGAAATGCAATGAAATGAAATGCTTAAAATTTTTTCAACGTAAACTACTAAGAAAATATTATTAAGAATGCTTGACCTGACAGTTTTCAAAGTGTGATAACCTATTTGGTGATGGAATAGCAATCCAAGAGGTTTTCACACACACTGCTGCCAGTGTAATCTAAAAAAGGTTTTAGTTTTCTAAACTTGTCGTAAGAATGAAAGATAGCCCATATTAAATTACAGCCTTTGATTTGTTTTCTTTAAAAAACTCACTTAACAAAACCTCAAGTATGCTTCCAAAAAAGGCATAAAAATTAAACCATTTTCTTATTTTGTCAAGCTTAAAGGTACTAAAGTATGAAATATTTCTGCAAAATTCAATGTTTTCTAGTACAAAGAGAAATTTCCTTAAATTGTTAGTTATTTAATAACATAAATATGAAAAGATTTTAGATGACAAGCATTTAATTGAATACAACCACAGCAGAACTTCAGAAGAGGACTAGTGAGGAGATGAGGAGATCAAGTAGTAACTATAAATTCATTAAAGACTTTATGAGTGGTACATAGCTCTTCCTGTCATCTTTTAGAGAATATTCTCCTTATATTTTGGGATACCCACCAAATTGTCAAGCTTCTTTAACATTTCTAGTTTTGGCCTACATGTTGTTGAGCTGACAAAACTACAGGAATAAATTATGAAGTCTTCATTACTTCATTTTAAACTAAACTGAAATCGGCAGAAGTGTGACAATTTACGTCTCCCAACTATACAGCTAGGAGAAATCTATAGATTTATCTGTAGCATACAGGCTACAGAAAAATTCTCAAAACAAAATCATGCTATCAACTGAACTCAGGTGAGCAGAAGTATATGCCCCTTGGTATGCATCACTGGGTCTTCAGTCAGTTTTGGTCATGCAAAAAAACACGCAGGGAATTAGAAACGAAACATCTGAGAGGTGAATTTCTGCCAAGAGTGTGCAATGTCAATGCCAGTTGAGGAATTAATTTGTGACATTTTTCCCCATCAAGGCTAGAAAAGACCAGAGTTGATTAATATTCTAGACAAAATCCTTCAATAAATAGTATTTTTAATCATCTAAAGGAAAGAGAAGCATTAACTTTATTAAACTGATGGAGAATCAAAAGATTCAAAACCAGAGGTGGTCAGAAGAGTGAAACAGAATTTTTATGTCTTTAGTATAATTAGTCCTTTCAGATATTCCTGGCCGCAATTATGGATCTATTAGAATGATAAAGAATGAAAATTGGATCATGAGAATGTAGAAAGCATGACATTTCAGGATTGTTTGTTGTCAGCTGTGCTAGTGAGACAAACAAGTAAATTGTTCATATGGAGAAGCAGCGTGGAGTAGCTATTTCATAATTATTTCCTTATGCGGACACTTCTATGCCATGCAGTACGTATTCCATCCACATTATGAATGGATTAAGTTAAAACGAAGACATTCAGTGAGGAATAGCTGTTCTGCTTTAACTTCTTACCCTACCTCAGTTCACACCATCTTCTCTGTGTAGTCAGGCCCTACACTACACATATTACAAGGGAAGAATTAGGAACAGCTTGAGTATTAAGAAATATTAAAATAAAAAGAGTTACTGGAGCACAGGACTCCAGAATACAAGTGTGGGTAAGGGTCAGAACAGTATACAAAGTCACTGTGAGACTCTGGAAATCTCAGAGGCAGGAATGCTTCAGGTCAGGATGAACAGATAAATACAATGTAAAACTACATATTCTACAGCACAATCAGCAGGGAATATCAACATTCTACATCACTGAACGAGCGTATTCCTCAGGAGTGGGATCTAGAGCTACGTTTTGTTCCAGTATCCCATGTTTTGTTCCCTGGGAAACACAGTCTGCTAATTCTCTCTCAGTTAGGAGAATTAACTTTCTAGTGCCAGAAACAACTATCTGTGAATTAAAAACAAAATTAGTTGGCTGAACCACCACTTGTTTCTCTCTATATACGTGCAATTCAAATCTGCAAAGCTGATTCAAATTCCAGGAATATACATGATATGCAACAGCCTCACTGTAATACCCTATACTCAACCAAAAGACCAAAAAAAAAGAAAGCCTCGAAACCCAACAGATAAGGAACCATTCAACCAGAAATTATGGAAAATAGAGAAGTAATAAGAAGTGTTTCTGAGCAGAAAGAAGAAACAAGCACAGAACTAACTCCTGAAAATAAAAGAAGAAAGAAGCCCTCTGTTCATTTTTTTCCTGTACTGGTTAAGTCCCAGAGTTTTGTCTGAAGGGATGCTGGGACAGAAAAATGTCTTAATTCCCCATCAGGCAAGGCCATCAGTAGATGACAGTCGCTAAGAGACTGTCATAGTCTGGTGTGGCTATCGTGTGTGTTTGGCTAGCCCTCTATAGTAGACATGAAGACTGGATCAGCTTCCTCTGTCTCCGTATGAAGGTTAATCTCCTGAAATAATTACACCACTCAGCTACTACTGAACTGAAAACTGACTAATATTTCCTAGCACTGTCATCAGCCTTGTGTCAAAGCCAGGAGCCAGTCAGCAATAGCTAGACAGAAGATATGATTTGTATAAAAGACTTGCAAATTGATGAGGAAAAAAAAATGGAAGGAGGTTCCTGTTGTTCCCGAACAACAGTTCAGGTTGTACAAGTTGAATTTTTAAGAAAACAAGTGTACAGGAACATGAAATGTTCCTACTCATTTTCCAGTCCCATATTGTGTAACTGGTATTTTTGTATAAATACACACCACAACTGACACTCAGAGGCTGCCACATTCACCATGAATTTCAGAACACACTGGTAATGAGCAGATATTTTAAAAGGACTGATCAGATCAATCACCATTGAGGTACCAGGAGCAGTTTTCATAATTCATTTCACAAATTACAGTTAAAGTCTAGAGGGAGTTCCAAGTGGCAATCCTGCAAAATGAATCAGAAATGTACTCTCTTTGTAGGAGATGCCACTAAGTATGACTTAAAAGTATAAATTCTAGATAGAGGTGCCTTTCTTACACAGAGGTATCCCTCCTCCTTTGTGCTTTTTAGCCTACCGGGAACTGGTTGCTTTAGAAGTCTGATCCATAAAACACTTAAAAGTTTTAAAAATAAAAAGATCTTTGGGGAAAATGGTGCTATTCTGTGCTATTAATATTCGGTGACCTAAGGAAAACAAAAGGGAAAATAAAACTTTTGAAGTGCGAAGAACTGGGGCAAATTGACATTTCCTCAAATAAATCAAAACAGAAAAGACCACAGATCAGAGATTTTCAACTACTGGGCTGAGGACTACTGATAATCTGTACTCACTACTGGCCTCATGCTTTCAGTTCCTCCTCTCTCCTTACAGCTAGCAATTGAACTACAAGGAGGTAAAATACAACACTAATACCTTATTCTCAGTTTGTATGCAGTACAGATCTATCATGTCTCATTCCTCTGCCACAAGATGATTCATTTCTCTTGGCCCGCTGTGTGCCTCAGAAACCTCATGCATTAAGAGGGTGGCAGCTTCTTTCTCACTGGAAAAGGTCATCCTGCTGCAGGCAAATCCATACCTTCACTGAGCTCTGAGGGCTCCTCCTGAAAGACCAGATTCATAGACAGATGCCCATGCAGCAGCCTGCAGTAGGATGGTCTCTCCACCATCCCATCTTACAACCAGACTCAAAATGCATCTGTCATATGACCTCAACAAGCTGGGCAAGCTTTCCTTCCCACATCAGAACCGAGTTAAGCTGAGAAAAATCCACTTGCTAACTAATCATAGTTACTGAGAGGCCATGACAGCAAAATACATGAACATTAACAGCATTTAAAAGAAGACAGAAATCAAAGGAAAATATACTGAAAAGTCTTTCTGGAAAGATTTTTCCTCTGCTAATACTAGAAGTAGTCTCCATAGTGTCAAAGAGCTCATTGGAATTTCTTAATACCTATGCACATTTGCATGCATAAGATGGCTCTTTATCAGAAACAAACCCAAAAATACAAAAATGTTTGTGACAAATGCAAGCCATTAAGGAACTGATCAAGGGGTCTAAGGGATTACAAATGATATTAAAATGCAGTGGAGGAGAAAATGCAAACTTCATACAACTCTGAAAAAAATCTAAATGGCCTATAGATTTATTTTTTTTTCAAAAGATTAATTGGTTTATTTGTATGTAAAACAAAACAAAACCTTCTCCTAAAAAAACCCTCACCACCCACTTAAAACTTATTTGCTCTTTTCTATAAACAAGTAGGTTTTGGTTTCTACATATAATATTGTGTAAAAGTAAAAAAATCAGTGAAACTTATAAAAGCTTAGTTAAACATTGTACATATACAAGAAATTGCAAAAACACAGAGTAATATCCTGTTAAAAATACTTCCTATCTTAATGTACTACTTTTTTCCCACAATCCAAATTAAAAATAAAAAGTTAATCTAAGTAGCAAGCTCACTGAAATCACTAGGTGAAGGTCAAAGTTGTATTTAACTATTTTCTGAACCATCAGTATCCATCAGAAGTGTTACAGAAATATTCACATTTTATTTTTGCAGTATCATAAGATAAGTTATTCTCTATACCGCTATTCCTGGATGACTGATATTTGAATAATTCATGTAACTGAGACTTTTTTCCTAAGGATAGACTATGAAAATCTGCATGTAAAAAAGTTTGCACTCTTCATCAGGACATCTGAGAATAAAGGCAGTATTTAATTAACTTAAATAACAGCAAGTAGTCCTTCTAAGCTTATAAAAATATGCAATATATTTGCCCACATACCAAATAGTCTTTGCATAAATAATTTATTTTACTGCACTTTGAGCATTTCTGCATCCTACTTTACTAATGGCACAGATAATATATTACTTTTATCAATCAAGATGATAATTGAAAATGGCAGCAAAGAGGCGTAGTGACTAAATCAGAATTGTAATTCAAGGAGTTAGTAGTAGAATAAGTGTTAAAATACAGAAGCTTCTGACATTTTACCCAATATGCCCTTTTCTAGAGTAAACATACATCACCAAGCAAAGACAAATGTAATATTAACACTCTTGTGCAAGCAAAAAGGATCTTTCAATGTGAAAGTGGGCGTCGGCTAGGGATTAGCTATGGTCAATATTTTCTCCCTCCAAATTCTTAACAATTGCTGCACTATTTCTGTCAAAAATTACCTATTTAGTTATGGGAACAAAAACAAAAAAGGACTGACACTTCGGTACAAATCAACAATCACCTTTCACAGGCAAAACTAGCTCCTAGTAGTAATGACGAAAATGTATTATATGCATGTTCATATCTAAGTCCACGCCTGAATTTATCATAAAATGATCGAATGGTTTGGATTGGAAGGGATCTTTAAAGGCCATCTAGTCCAACCACCTGCAAGGAGCAGGGACATCCCCAACCAGATCAGGTTGCTCAGAGCCCCGTCCAACCTGGCCTTGAATGCTTCCAGGGATGGGGCTTCGACCACCTCTCTGGGCAACCTGTGCCAGTGTTCCACCACCCTCAGTGTAAAAAATTTCTTCCTGATGTCCAGCAAAATCTACTTCCCTCTATTCTAAAACCATTACCCCATGTCCTATCACAACAGGCTCTGCTAAGGAGTTTCTCCCCATCTTTCCTGTAGGCCTTGTTTAGGTACTAAAGCCTTTATCAACCTTTGGATTTGCAGTAACTTTTCTGGTAAATGCAGGAGGATTCTATCTAGTTTTCTGCCACTGGAAGTTCCTTAGTGTTTTACACATAATCTACAAATAAACACCCATTCTTTCTCTCTGAACTTTTAATTTCTCCATATGTGTGGTTTGATATACTGCATGGGCTTTGTGCTACTAATGCTTTTGAAATCCACACACGAACTGAAGAAATCATGTCGTCGTAATAAAAAAGTCAAACATTTTACTAGCTATGAAAACTCACAATAATTAATTTTCAATATAGGTATCTGACTGTCCAGCCATTTAAAAGTTACTGTACATCAACTATGCCTAGAGACCTTCCTTTTAAATGGAGTTTAGTTCTTGGAAGGATTATTTATCAAAGTATAAAATCCTAGTATTTTCAGGCATACTAGGTAAATGTGTGTCAGCTTTAAATTCCTGTATTTTACTTTGCCTATTTAGCATCTATTTAATTTCATTCATCTTCCCAATAAATCACCAGTCATACATTTCATAGCAGGCATGAATAAACAATAATCATTCAGTTCATTGAGCAGAAATAGTGACCTACTAATTCAAATACTTCAGATAATCCATTGATTTCTCACCAGCCAGACTTATTTGCCAGGTTTTTTTTGCATTCCAATAGCTCATTTTAGCAGGAATCTAGCTCAGCATTCTAGTTGTACTTAAGGAAAAAAAAAAAAAAAAAAATCAGTAACTGCATCCAGTTTTGCTACGTGCAGTTCACATTGTACCACACTGTACTCAATAGAAAGTTTATTAACTTAAGATGAAATCAAATGAAATCACTAACACAGCATCAGTTGGTCTAAACAAAACAAAAGACATGTCTAAATTTAAAGCTTCCTCTTCTCTCCACTTCTGTGGAGAAGTGTTAATAGTGGTTCAAAAATATCTCGTGTGTATATTTTGAAGGAATTTTATGAGTGATTTGAGTAAAACTTTCAAAATCAAATTATTAACACTTCCCGTAACAGCCAAGAAGTTCCAGTTACGTTAAGTGATTAATGACCGACATACAAGTGCGTTATTATATCTACACTGTCAAATGTCAGGAATTGATTGAAAGGAAAGGTGGGGATCTTTCTTTGCCCGGTTTCCTATGGAAAGCAGGCTTTGCAATCCGATACTCTATGCATATGT
The DNA here is from genome assembly GCA_009806455.1 of Tetrax tetrax. Lineage (NCBI taxonomy): Eukaryota > Metazoa > Chordata > Aves > Otidiformes > Otididae > Tetrax > Tetrax tetrax. The sequence continues at coordinate 345,316 of WHYT01017916.1, read as the reverse complement.
ATGCAACTCATTTGCTTGCCCTCTAATCCTTTGGCATTTACTGGTCAATATAAATCAAATTTGACAGGATAAATCTCTCAAAGATACTATATTTCTACAAACTCTGGGAAAAGAAGCAAGCAGGGTAAAGAAGGCAGAAATTGGCATCAGGAGCTCTGTCCTTATTAGAAATCAGACAATTTATACAAGACAGAGGATATAAGAATATAAAGGCCATCTAAGAGTTTTGAACCTTCTTATTGACACCATCCTCCATCTCCTTGAAATACAAACAAATAGTAGACTAGGTGTAACTTAGCACTTATGAAACTTTAAAATTCTTCTATTATTTCTCTGTAAGAACAATAGCTCCATAGAACAAAACATTAATGTTTCAGAAACATAAGCAAGAGATTTTTCAAAACTGGAATGATTTCACATTGTGTCTTTCTCTCCACATGCACATACTCCTAGGCACTACATGTACACTTCCTGCAGAATTAAACAATGCTGGATTCTCTTCTGAGCTTTGAACTTGGGACTGATACTCAATGGTAATACCGAAATTGTAGTGGGATTAAACAACCAGTGTGCACTCTGACATGTGGACCTGATCAACCCAGCCTATGGAAAAAGCTGTCCAAAACTCACCACTGTTTAATTCTCTTTTGCAAATGCCCTTGCAATCTGTCCACCAGACAACGGAATGGAGCAATCCCTGCTCGTGGGTACTAGACTAGTGATAAAACCACTTGCCTGTTGTCATGTGCCCTGATCTACACTCATGACATGGCTGAAATGCAGTCACTCCCTGTACCATGACCAAATAACTGGGTGTTGCATAACAGGCATCAGTAAACTTTTATGTGACAATTGTACTTTCAGTTCTGGGACAGGGTATTTCCATTTTAGGTACCTCTGCAAGAGGCTAGGCAGCCTACTCCAGCTGAAAGATTCACGACTTCTTAGATGAAACATTAAATTCCACTTAACTACCTATCCTGTGGCTATAAGAAAAGTCAACTTTCAGGATTCTGAATGAGAAAAAAAAATTAATAATCTTTTCAGCCTCTCTGAAACAGCTTCTTTCATTAAAAGTGTTCCTCATAATAAAAAGCAGGTGTGAGGCTACTCTTCTACTGTTACTGAAAATTAGATGCCATAGTCACTGGGTTGCATCACAAAAGATCAAATTTGTGTCTGGGATATCATTGCTGCTTCCAAGCACTGCTAAATATTGGCCATCATGGTAGATGTTGGTGAAATGAAATTTCAATGTAACGGCTAGAAAAAGACCTCACCCCCCACAAACCAATGTCATCTTTAAGAATGGAAAATGTTCTATTTTTCAAACAGAGTGAAAATAATTACACTCATTTAATAACTTAATATGAATGAAATCTGCAAGTTATTTTAGTAATGAAAAAGCACTCATCTTGAATGTGTGAAAACAGAATTTTGGCTTTAATCATTATTCAACAGTGTGCACAGGACAGCTTTCAAAGATTGCTCTGCAGTCCATACCTTCTTCCTGTAAGGTATGCTATATATATATATATATTACATATACACATATAGCAATCATTTTGCCACTATCCAGACATAAGAGTTATACTTCTCTGTATAGCTACAGGTCTGCAAATCACTTCTCACTGAACTAACAGGAAACTGCTGAATTGCTGAGAATGGGAGAAGTGGGTGGATGGAGGAATTGAGGTACATACTTATTACTTTTTTTTTTTAAGTATTCTTTCTTTATTACCTTGGTTGTTCACAGCCACATCATACAAAATTTAAACCATATATTCTATTATCTTACTCTAGTTTTGAAGTCTCTGCGGTTAAGGAGATTTATAAATAACTACAATTTGAGACTTAAGAGCAGAAATCTTGGATTTTCACAGAGATACACCATATAAATAGTAGTTTTGCTCTTTTCCCATGCTTCATTTTTGGCAAGGTCTCAGCAGCCATTAACTAATAAACTGAACTCAAGATCAATGTTTTAAATCATTTTACAGCTGTGATTACAAACTGCTTTCATTTAATACATAGGGTTGGTTTCTAGCAGTTCTCAAGGGAGAGACTGCTGAGATCATGCCAGACTTGAAAAGGATAAATTCAAAATCACCACCTGAATAGCATGATTTTAAGCTGCAAAGACTATGCATATGTGCTTGCTAGCAATGTAGGAATCTCAGTTTTATCAATGTAGGAATCTCAGTTTTCTGACAACTTCAGGAATCTATAGCTAGAGCCGTGATGATTAAGAAATATGAGGGATTGTTAGCCCTTTTACCTAACACTTTTGTAGCATAGATAGCGTTATAGGTCCTAGATGTACCGGTGAGGTATTCCTGGTTTAAAAACGTGAGACACATAATGAAAAAAAACCTCAAACAGAAAGTAGGTGAAACTAAGAAAGGAAATAAAGTGAAAAATTGCGGGAGTGAGACCCAGAAAAATTAGAAAGGAGAATCATCACAGGTACTCTGTTTTCAGTTTAATAAACTAGTCAGTCATTCACCATATTTCAGCACATTATATACCCGTAAAGAAACGAATTGTGAAAGAAGGGATCCACTGAAACTTCTCAGAATGAGATTTCACCTTTCACACTTGCATCCCTTCAATCTTCTCTAACCACTGTAACTGGTGGTTTTGTAATCAGAAACTTTTTTTTGTGACATGACACCTGTGTTAGTTTTTACTGTCCCCTGAATCTTCCAGCACGAAGTCAATTCTGACACACAGTGCACAAGATGAGCTCTACAGGAAAAAACTTCTAACATCGCCTGCAGTTTCAGGAGGCGATACAGAGAACAAGCCTGCATGGCACTGTAGCATGACATGGCTCTCCTTTCTTTCTTTAATTAAGGGAAATCTGTGTGGTCTACTGAAGCAGACAGCATCCCTTTAAATAATTTCATTAGTATACAAGGTTCTTGATCTTTGTCATTAATTTTGTATTTTTTTCCTTCATTTTTTGCATGTAAATCTCAAATACTTCAGGTATATTACACCTGGCATTTTATCTCCAGAGTACAACAAACAGGTAGACATTTTAAAACACAGGCCAGCCTTCAAACCAGCAATGTCAGGCACACTACCTCTTAAAAACCAAAGAAAATAGACCCTCTGCTTCACTTAAAAATGTTTAACAGTTGAAAATGAATGAAACCAAATTTAGGAATCGCATCTTTAAAAGACTGCTTCTAATGCAAAAAAGAAAATGCTTAGCCAATGTTATCTCTTCAGAGAATCAGTACTATCACCTTTCATTTATTAGCATCAAACTCCTATGTCACAAAATTGTTTTCTAGAGAAGCCAAGGATCTGCTTAATGACGTAAAACCCCCAGCATTTGGGCTGAAGTTATTTGATAAACTGAATGAGTAAAATAAGTGGCAGCTAACATAAATGAAACCTAAAAATGAACTTCTCATTTTTGCAGCAATCTGTGTTTTACCAAGTAAATGAAAACAGATCTTAATATCAACTTCAAATTAAGAAGTGGAAGAATTTGAGATGCACAAGAAACCTTCTTTTGCTTTTTGGATGTTATTTATAATTTATCGTTTTGTTTTATTATTTCTGCACTTACATACAGAAAACCCAAAACAAAGCAAAACTGATATTCATGGTATTTCTAGATTTTGAACAATAACATTTTCTTTTAGTAGACTATTCTGGTGTGATCGTTTGTGCAGAAAAGATAATACTCAAGGTAAAGATTTAACAAAGGCTGAAGATCAAAACTGGCTATCAAGCTGAGCAGGCACCAGACCGAGACAGTAATTTTCAAAACTCAAGTGCAATGCTAGTTCTGCAAACTACATACATACTTTTATAAATTGGTAATTAACACAAACTAATTTAGCATCTGTTAATGCAAATAGCTAGTTTTGAATGTCAAATATTCAAGATTACAAAAGCTTCTCTAGTGAATTACACCTTTGTGCTTTGTTGACAGCACAGGTAGAATTAACCTCAAGAAGGAACAAATCATATCATCTATGATATTGATATAGTAGAATAGATGATAAATACAGTTAAAGGAAGAATACACTTAGTACAGTAATTTCATTACAGACAAAAAAAAATAAAGGAAATTCCTAAATGAGTGACAAAACCAAAAGAATAAATTGTAAAAATAAAGGACGTTCATAAATGAAATAGAAAAAAGTCCTTGAAATGAAACTTATTTTACTATCAATGACAACATGGCAACCCACACAACATTCAAACAGATTTTCTAGTTTTAGTCCTTTTTAATCTCAAAGTGACAATTAACCCTACTACTAATGGACAAGATTGTAATCTCAGTTTCAAAAGACAACATCTTGAAGTACTTAATGATTATCTGGAAATAAACATCAATGCAAAGGAAAAGAGAATTTGTTCAGTGTATTTCAGGAGGATTACTAGAAGTCTCAGTTGGATAGTCACTTTTTTTGGATGATCTCCTACTTTACTACTTGCAGACAGTACTATATGAATAAATAGCCTAGAAAATCCCAGAAAGCCATATCATCTTGACTAGTGGTAACAAAGTTTAACTTTAGCACTCTTATGTGGCCAGAAATTCCTAAATTTAATAATAAACGGAAGTGCCAACAATGCATTTTCTATGGGAGATTGACTTTGGAAATGTCATTTCAACTGTTTATGCACAAATCTTGACTTCTGTACATGCCAGACTTTAAGCAATGTGAACAGACTGATTGGAATCCAGGAGATTAATCACAGTGTATAATGTCTCATAAAATTATGGACTAAAATATTAAATATCAAAGTAAATAGCAAATATTCTATTGAAAGCACATTTATCTGATTTAAAAAAAAAAAAAGTGTCACATGAAACTATCAAGGCCTCAAAGACAGTACCTAAACAAAAATTACAAGAAAACTAAACACGTATTTCAAAATTGCAAGTTTGATTATCTTGAATTTTAAAGTGGTAATTTTCTGGGAGAATATTTCTTTAAAACTGAAAATTGTTCCACGGTATTTGCACAGCTGATGCTGTTCAGTTGTAGATGGACATTACTGAGGGAGGCTGCAAAGGCAGAATGGCTAGTTTCAATTAAGTGATCATACCTGTTACTGTTTTTGTTTTGACAGGACTGCTGGCATACTCAGAGGCTTGATTTGATTGCTGTCTTGCCAAAGGTGCACTTCCAACTGATGCTTCATCCTCTTTTTTTCGAGTTACTGACACACCAAGTGGAACAGTTCCTACAGACTGCTAGAAAAAGAAGTCCCTTGTGAACCACTCAAAACCAAAACATATTAATATTGAATTATGACAATGTCATGAGAAGCATGTCTTAAACTACATATTTTGAAATGTACAGAAAACAACTTGAAACAATGACTGGAGCACATGTATTTTGAAAACAAATTATGAAAAGCTACTATTCAGACTTGCACTTGTAATTCATTATTTCAGTCCTGTTATTCTGAAGAAAGCTCTACGATAACAAAAAAAAGCAAAATACAATTTATTAACTGAAAATACTATGTTTGTTAGCCAAACAAAAATGCACATGAACAAATCTGGACTATCACCAAAGCAAAATAATTATTTAATGTTTAATGGAAATTAGAAATTTTAGCCAGATATGAAGATCTTGAAGTTTTCCACAGAAATTTATCAATGTTCACTAAACTTTAAAAGAAAAGATGCATTGTTATTTATACATTATTTTATTTGCTCCTCATATTTTAAATATAAAATTTAATTTTGACTACTGCTGATTTTGAATCGTTTTGTCTTTCAAGCATATCAATAAATGACAAACTGCTCAAAATACAACACTGTTAAACAAAACCGAAGGCATTAAAATCCAGTTTGAAGGACTGCATGCTTATTTCAAGATTAGAAAAGAGTGATGTGAATTAATCCACATAGGTTCTGTAACTGGAGGTCCAGAAATGAATACAGTCTATTAACTTTTTTGTTACTTTTTTTAATTAACGTGAGCTAGAAAAGACAAAATCATGACAAAAACTGGATCCTTGATTTTGCTGTAGCATTAGCTGCCATGTAAATTGTAGATATATCCCAGTTGACAAAAGTAGAATATTTCTACTGTCGATTTTGCAGAGGGTTATCATTTAAAGATGACAAAAGTTTTTTTCTAAGGATCAGACATTAGGATTACATGTATCTTAATCATTTTTGGTGTAATTTAATTTTGTTGGTATTGGAGTGAAAATGCAATCCATATAGCTGGGTAACGAGAAACCTCACACGTTGCATTAGGAATCTCTGTGGGAAACAAATTCGTGTGAGGCGGGCAATGTGCTTGTAAATTTTCTCCAATAGAAAACAGATCAGTGAACGAAGCATGTGCAACACGTGCACACATACAAAACCCCAAAACAAACAGAAAAATCATTTAATTGAAGGAGAATGACTTCCAAACGCCTTCACTATTTTCCACTATAAAAGTAAATTAAAATAAGACAGACAATCAACTATTTAATCCTACTCCAGTGAAAACAATCAACTTATATATACAGTGGTATGCAAAGTTAATAGGAAAATACTAATGTCAATGACAAACAGAACTCTCAGCTCTCTTCCTCTCTCTGAGCATACACGCAGTCATCAGCTTTGTCTCCAAAAGCACTAAAAAGTCATTCTGGAACACAGTAACGTGCCACTTTGGAGTCCTCTAGCCATAACAACAATAAAAAACCCCCACCAGCTTTGAGAAGGGAGAAATATTTCCCACATGCATACACAGAGAGAGTCTGAAGTTTTGTAAACTTTCATCAGACATTTTACATAACTTATTTTCAAAATTTAGCATTTTATCTGATATAATCTTTCATAAGGCAAAGCCATCTGCAGCTTTCCCATGACAGCAACTGTTGAGCCACGATTTGGTAATTCTGGACGTAACACAGCAAGAATATTGACTTGCTGAAGTGAAGCAAGAGTTTCTGAAGAGGGAACAAAGACAATACAAGAGAGTACAAAAGACAATAGGATGGAAATACTGTCTGAAGAAGCGGTATCTATTTCTGAACCACTGAAGAAATGGATGAGCAAAATATAATAATAATGCTACACCACTAGTCATATAGTGAAAAACATCAAGGCTATCACAGCCAGACAAAGCTGGAAAAAATTAAGACCAAATATTGAGTGCTTGAGTGCTGATCTGGACAATGAAACAGCTGTTTCATCTTTGCTCACTGAAACCAAGCCTGATGTTGCTGTTGATGACGCCCAGTACAATCTTGTCAGGTTTTTGGCAAAAGAATTCTGGTTAAAAGTATGCAGAAGATGAAAGATCAACGTTGAACTAGATGGAAAAGGATCATCAAGATTTGGGTTTTAGCCACAAGCTGATGAGGAAATTGTGGCTTGGGAAATAGCAGATGACAAGAGCCCCACAGCTGTACGAGAAGATGAATCTGATGTGAAAGGAGACATTGCAGGCAAGTGTTATCATAAGCATTTCATCACAAGAATCCAAAAGGCTAGCTATAAAGTAATACGTAGTAAAGTTTAACACACCTACTTGGGATGTAAGCTTTATGGTTACTAATTGGTAGTGTTATAAAGAAGATAAATAAAGAACATTTAATAAAGTTCTGGAACTACAGTAACATTTATATGAGGTTGTTTTATTGACATAAAGCCAAAATCAGATTCTGTTCTAGAATACTGACCACAGTTTTGTCAATGTAATAATATTTTGTGGCTGTTATACACCGAATATTAGATTAATAATAATTCATGGTACTCAAAATAAGAAAATTTACTACTTTTCCAGTATAATTACTACAATTAACTTCTAAGCGGTGGCTAAAAAGCTACAGGAAAGTTATCTCTTTTCACATTTAAATTTTATAGACACAAATAATCTAACACATTACACACCACGTTAAGTATCTGTACACAAAACACACACATACATATATGCTATTTATGCATGTAGACAGATAACTGATTCAGATTGTATTTTTTATTTCACCTCTGGGCAACCTGTGCCAGTGTTTCACCACCTTTATTGTGAAAAACTTCATTCCTACATCCTTCAGAAACTCAACTGTGTTCCTTGGAGTAAGAGGTGACAGATCTCTATGGGGATAAACACAGTGCTTGTGGTCTGCAAGCAATATCAGAAATAAAAACCTATTATAATTTGAGAAATCTTTGCACATCAAGAAGATAATTATGTCTACTGCAGAAACATGCTTGTTTAACCAAAGTCTTTACTGCTATTTAGCAAGGTAGAAAAGAAAAACTAGAACTAAAGAAGGGCAACACAGCTTTACCCCCAACAGCCAACTTTGCTACAACACAGAAAAATCTTTAGTTTGGGTATTGAAACGTACCAGAACACTGGAACAGGCTGCCCACAGAGCTGGTGGATGTCCCATCCCTGGAAACATTCCAGGCCAGGCTGGATGGGGCTCTGAGCAACCTGATCTGGTTGGAGATGTCCCTGTCCCTTGCAGAAGGGTTGGACTACATGACCCTTGAAGGTCCCTCCCAACCCTAACCATTCTACGACTGTGTCACCTATTCATTGTCATTCATTATCAGAAGTGTTTGGCTTCATAAGACACAACGATCTGCAATATTCCAAAAGTCATCCTAAAATAGATCAAATTAGAGGAATTACTTGTTTTACATGAGCCTGCCCAAGTCAGGATGATAAAATTATTTCATCTTAGCCAAACATTCCAGAAAGACCTCTGATGCAGATGTCTGAATGAAGAATTGCCCAAAGTATACCATAAAGAGTTGATAATATCCTCAGCTCACAATGATCTTTCAATAACGCAGTGAAAGAATTTTATAACACCTAAGATAATGGTAGAGAAAAGAGAAAACGAGCAAAGAAAAAAAAAAATGAAGGAAAAAAATGGGTTAAATTGAATTGCTAATGACCAATTCTGTAATCTACCTACTCAGCTGATTAAATTTTTTTTTTGTTTTGAATTGGAATACACAATCTTCTGTGGTGTAGATGTTCATGAAAAAAGGGATAAATCTGGATTCTAGAATCATGTAGATGTAGTACATTCCAGTGCTTTAAAACATGAAATTTGGAAGCGATGCAATATCTTTTCCTTAGTTGTTTCTGTATACAACTAAGGATGCTCTCTCTCCCTGCACTGCTGGTTTTAGATCTATGCTGCTACTGAAATACTCGTTAAATTAGGTAGTAACACACACATGCATACAGAATAGCCAAAGAAAATTACTGAAATATGCAGCCATAGACATTTATATTATACATCAACATATACGTGTAGGTACACATTTTTGATAGTTTAGTCTTCACTAAAATTAGTAATTTTATCTTATAAAAACAAGTAATGTACAACAAGTATTGACAAGCCATGAAAGCTTTACAGTAATGTGCATTTGAGGGAAAAAAAAAAATAAAAAAAATTACATGCACTGATTTATTTTTTCACTGCAAAAAGTAACATATACCTGACTGTCTCATATCAAAGTATAGCTAAGGTTTTTTTACAAAGGAAAACAAAGTCTTCAAATACTCATCTGTGCAAAGCTACGTATGCGCTTTTATGAGAGCAAATATATGAAAATCACCACTGGTTTACAAAAACAAAACAAGTCACATCTGAAAGAATCTTCAAAAAAATAGTAAAAATAAAATACTGAAAAATATTTTAAGATTACTAGAAACAATGCCTCATTGCCACAAGTCACATCTGACAAAATCTTCAAAAAGTAGCAAAATAAAATATTGAATTATTGCAAGCAAGGCCTCTAAATGTAGCTTTGTTTTGCTTTTCAATTGAGAGGCAATGATAACAAGCAGTAAAGAGCATACAAGGAGTCACTCTCTACAGTGGTATCTTTCCCAAACTGTGTTCAAATTAACCTTCCATAAAGCATTAAAGAGCATATCTTTTCAACAAGTCTTTCAGAGCAAAGAAAGACAAGGAGTTTAAGCACATACTATAGATATGCTGAGTTACAGAACTGTTAAAAAGCAGCAAGCAAGCAACTGCTGCACATACTACACTAACACATCTACTGCAGTACACATACAGCTTACTTCACAAAAACAACCCATACAGACTAAAGTCTTTTTAAAAATGAATACCAATTTCAGCTGACATGTAAGAACATTTAAAAAAAAAAAAAAAATCAATTCAAACTTCTGTGCCAGTTTAAACCCTGCTTAAAATCTACCATAGGTTCACCAGTCTTCAAGCACGGTTTGTAAGGTGTCTTTTGAATTTGCTGCTCCAACTTCATGGATTATTATCAGTTACTGAAAAATGGTGGTAGCAAAAATATATTTCATAAAAATCTAACAAATGCAGGGAACGAAAAATATTATTATTTTTACACCCAAATAATGTAAAATATCTGATTTTGAGGTGGAACATATGGATACAGTGCATCTGTATATACTAATCTGGTGTATACTAATTCTCCTTTGAGCCTTCACATAAACTATATATAAAGCAGAATAATTACATTTTATTCAGATTTCTTTGTAATGTATTAATTCTTAAAATGTAGAGCTGAAAAGCAAAACATTTACATTCAAAAAAATTACCTATATGTCCAACATAATTGTCTTTATAAATACTAATATCTTTAAACCTTTCTTAGTATTTCCATTTTACAGGTATAACGCATCAAATGTCAGTATAAAAAAATTTACCATTGAATAACCCTCCAGAATGCTTTTCACCCATTCCTCAAGTTTTGAACTAGAGGAGAGCAAAATCACAAAAGTATCTTTTTCAAATTATTCTTGCCATATTAAGTACTACAAAGCTGAGAATCAATCCATTCATCAATCATTAGAGCTATCACAGAATAGGTTAATAACAAGATGGGGTGACAAATTCACTCTTTTTTTTGCATATACTTTAAGTAGCATGTTCTGGTTGTTATGGTTTTTCTTTTAAACTAACAATTTGGTGTAAGTATCTTAATAGGCAAAATGTTCAGAAGGTGCTGAATTAAACTATCTCTATAATGTCTCTACCTTACAAGTTAAAAACTGAGGATTTTGAAAATAAATTTTGAACTTTAAGTTATTAATTCCAACAATTGCTGCCATTTTAATATATATTGTGTCTTGGGTGTTCTGGGGCATTTGGTTTTTAACCCATTACCTGGCAGAGGTTTCTAGTGTTGATTACTGCACACTATACACACAGTACAATGCTCCAAATAGGATAACTGATCTACTAATCGTGTCTTTTTCTACACAAAGCAGCACGTAATACTTGCTGCACGGATTATCTGGAAAGATCATCAACTGATGATGAGGTGAAAACACTCTCATGATAACAAATATCTTTTCCTTACTCTCCCTGTCCCTGTTGTCAATCTGTGTTGTTTTTCCCTTTTCTGACACTAAACAACTGTCTTTTCTTCTGCTTGCACATTATTCAGAGCTGTTAGATATGAAATCAACATAAAACATTTTTGGAAAACGTATATAAATTGCGTTAAGTATTACACAAACTTAAGTAACTTCTCATGTTCACTTGAGTTTAGAAAACAAAAGGAGGGCAGGAGGGCAAAAGAGGTAAAAAAGAGCCAGCTAAAATATTTCATTGTCCCTAGGAATACAACATTGATATCAAGTCAGGAAACTCATGAGCTTCTTTTCCTATTGGAAAGGGCTGAGGTACTGAATGTTGCCTTCATCTCAGTTTTTGCTAGCAAGACCAGCCTTGAATTCCAGCTCCAAAAGACCAAGGGGAAAGGATGGAGCAAGGAAGATGCATCCTCAATGGAAGAGGATCAGGTCAGGGAATACTTAAGCAAACTAGACATATGTAAGTCCACGGGCCCTCATGGGATGCACGCACAAGTGCTGAGGGAGCTGGCAGATGTCATCACAAGGTCACTTTCAATGTTTTTTGAGTAAATATGACAACTGGGAGACATGCCTGAGGACTTGAAGAAAGCAAACATCACTTCTATTTTCAAGAAGGGCAAGAAGGAAGACCCAGGGAAATACATGCCAGTCAGTCTCACCTCATTCCTTGGGAAGGTGATGGAACAACTAATCTTGGAAACCACTTCCAGGCATATGAAGGTCAAAAAGGTGACTGGGAGTAATCAGCACAGTTTCACTAAGTGGAAGTCATTCTTGACCAATTTGAAAACATTATGATGAAATGACTGGCTTGATAGATGGAGACTAGTGGATATTGTCTGTCTCCACTTCAGTAAGGCCTTTGATACTGTCTTCCATAAGATCTTCATGGAGAAGACCATGAAGTATGAGCTGAGACTACTGAAACAGAACAAACTGTTTCAGTAGTTTCCTCTATGATTACTGGAAAAATTTACAAATTATAAACTTGCAACACATGTATTAAAATAAGGACATCAAAAACACAGAACAAAAGCTCTGTGCTTGTTTGTGTTTTGTATATATAGACTTGTTATTTCATTTCTGCCAAATCAACTTCTATAAGAAGCATTACTACTCATGATGAAAATCCAGTTATGTCCCTCAAAATGGCATTATACTGACCTATGTCCAATATCACCACACAAGAGGCAATAATGGACAAGACTATAGATACAGAAGAGGCTTATTTTATGCAACGCTAACTTCAGCAAAGAAACTGAAGAACTACACCACATATTTCTAGTAGCAATATGCAGATTTGTTCAAGAACTGAGAGCGTGTCTCATGGATTTTCAGACTGCAATGTTCTCATTGTTTCTGTGCTTCAAAGAGGACAATGGAAAACTTATAAATGCATGCTGAAATGCAAAATGGATAGAGAAAAACAAGTTATATTTACATCCTCTTACCCTAGAGCACTGACCATATAGCCACAACAGCAATCACACAGATCATTATTCAAATACACAGCAGACACAGTGTGGCGTGTGGTCTCACTTTGTAACAAAAAGGTAATAGGCTACAACGCCATTCACTGAAAGTATCTGGCACTAAATATTCAATTGCATTTAAAAAATGACACAGCCTTAAAGACTAGTTCTATCTCCAAATTTTCCTCTTTTTTTACAAGTTAGTTTAAAATAAACATGAGGAAGAATGATGTAACTTATACACCATACAGAAACATAACTTAGGTAGAAGGGTTGTACATTAAGTGAATTTCCAAATTCTAACATTTTCCTTAGATAAATACTAAGTCAAATCCCCTTCTCCTGCAAACAGTTGTCACATGTATTGTTCCTAAAGATATAAAATTCCATATGGGAACAAGTTAGAAAATTTCTTTCTGATGATCATAGAAACAGCAAAAAAACTTTACTGTAGCCTTATTCCTCAAGATTTTAAGATCTTTTACTTCTAGTCTAAATATATGAAGAACTTGTTTATATTCACCGATTATTGTGTCAAACTTATCTTCTCACTTAAATAGCTTCTCTCTCCTTTTGGTGTTTACCTTTAGTCAGACTTTAAAATCCTCATTTATAATTCATCACGTTTTTCAGACATTATCTAAAAACATACCAGGACATGTGACATAGAGTACTAGATACTACATAAACACGGTTAAAGAGCTTATAACGTAATCGTACAAAAGGGACACACCAGAGAGGGTGTCATGGCCTTAGCCATCACACTAGTTCTACAATCACTAGCTGCTGGGTAGCAAGATGCAAACAGAGGCAGGTTTAGCAACAGTCTAACAGTAATAAATACAAAGGGGTGGTCATTGCTGGGCTGCTTCTACCCCCACATTCCACCACAGCAGTCCTTCATTGTTCTGTTGCAGCTGAATAAAATCTCAGTAAGGCCAAAGAGAATTAAATTTCTTGGCTTCATGACATTAACTTTAAAGACTTTCCTTAAAGTACAGCTTTATGGAAAAATCATTGAAAGTTTACGTGTTTTGTAAAAATGCATTTACTTTTATGCTTACTTCTGTCCTATTCCTTTTCAGCTTACAAAGTCAAGTATGTTCTGATATTCCTAACTTTTCATGTTTTCAGACAAAACCACACCAACAGTTACAGTACACATAGTGCGTATTTCAGTAAAGATATAAAATATATGTACTACCAAATTGGCATTATAAACCTAAGAATTTCAGAGTAACAATTAAAATGTAAACAGATCTCAAGAAATTCCAGTACATAAAGGCATGCTTGTCTCTACGGAGAGTCAGACAATCCCAGTCCTATCCTGGAATCAGAAGTTTACATGGCTATAGTTGTGGTCCCAAATAAATTAGTAATTTGATTTAACTCATTGAAGTTTAAAACATCTTAACATTAAGATCTCTGAATCCTGCATGTAACTTCTGAAGTGGTGTATTTTCTTTTCTTCTGTTGCAATGGTATAAGACTGATGGTCAGAACAGAGGAAGAGAAGAGCTTTATCAACCAATAGCTTTTTGACCATAACACTTGCTTGAAAGCATCACGTTCTTACAGTTGTTCCATTAGACTGACCTATAGTCCTAACTTCTTGAACCTTTCCTGAGCACTTTGTATGCAAATACGCGTTTTTATATTACATACAGACTTTGTTACAGCATTCAGATACATCATGTTGTGCACTGTATGGTTCACCTCCCGTTAAAATGGGTTTTAATAGCAGTAGTGATTTTATAACAAGTTATACAATTATTTGATAGACCATCCCAAATGTCTAAAATATTATTTACTATTCAGATTCAGGAGGCTTATGAGGTCTCAGCAGTCAAAATTACTTGCAAAGTACTGACACTAAACAGTGACCACCAAAAAATTGTCTCTGTTCTTTTAATTAAACATGATAAACGAAAATATTGTTAAATGAAAAATTTAATAAAGCAAAATTTAACATTTTAAATAATTCAAAATAAGATGGACAGTATTGCAGTAAACTACACAGAACAGAGTGACAGAAAACAAATATGTGGCACAAAAATGCACTACTGGCATATATGGAAGAGAAAGTTTCCCCTCTCCCCGCTCCTTTCCCTCCTCAAGTACGTACCTGCTGAATGTGTCTACTAGCTCGTTTCTGAGGTTGGTAGATAAGCCATGTATACAGGACTGGATCAACATTAATTGCTAACCCTTGTACACTGGACAAGAGTACTGCACCTATACACCAGAGAAAAGAAAAAAAAACGTAAACTAAAGAATCTCCATATATGTATTCATTTTTCTTGCACATACATCATCTTTGATGCAGACTTTTGTTTGGCTTGGACTTAAAGATACATTTATTTCAAATTTTGATCAAGGGCAATAGTTAAAACAAACTTCGATACCTTCTTGAAAGTGAGAAACTTGTCAACGCTGCCAGTTTTATGGACGAACAAAGAAATGCAGAGAATTGCATTTTGATTTTGCTTATTACAATTTTTTTTTGCCAAGAAAAATGCTTGTTTTCACAAAGTTGTGTGTGCAACTGAAGCAAACACAACACCTTTTCTCAGATTCTCAGCCAACAACAACATTATGCAAGAAATGAGTCAATGAGACCCTTGTCAGAAAGAAAAGAATATAATGTATGCCCCCCCCCCAGCTTAATAAAGAAAAACTTGGTCTCTAGGACAGTGGGTTGATTTAATAAAGATAGGTGTACTTTAGGTTAGTGTTATGCCCAAAGCTGCTCAGGACAAACACTTTTCACATAAAGGTGCTCAATAATATTCTTTAGAGGACTAGTTAGGTAAAATAAGGCAAATTTTTGAACTCTGCTAATGTTGGCTGTCTCGGTACTGTGAGCTCTGAGGATTTTACCCTAAGTTTTATAATACATCTTATTTTCTTTAAACCTCACTTTTGAAAGCCTAGGATTACAAGATAGGGCTAATGTATCTTAACTTCTTAAAAGTAAATTTCTAGTTTTCTCAAGCTTGAGATGAAACACTTACATGTGAAACATTAAGGACCAAATAGGAGAAAAACTATCCTCAGTATCCAGAAATGTTAGCATATACTTCAAGTCAAGTACACTAAAACCCGATTTATGAAGCACTACTTCCATTAAACCTGCGTTAAAAATCTGAGGATGTATCAGTGAGACTTTTGTTTTAGTAGTACAGATACAGTATCTATTGCAGCAGAACTTAATTACAGAGCTGTAAAGTTCATAAGCAAATTGATTAATATAATACAAAGGTATGAATTACATTGAAAAAATGTGGCAAGTAGTAATAGACAGTTACCGTTTCACATAATTTCTGCAATTTTACAACAAATAAATAATTGAAATAATTAAATAAATAATGAAATAAATTAAAAACAAAAATCTTGGTTACTGGAAGGTCCCAGCACATAGTTCTAGAGAATTACAGTAGTTCTATAATTCAAAGAATTGTAGTTCCTAAAGCAATATATACTGTAGAATACAATATAATCATGCAGCAATGCAAATTTAATAATATATTTAAATAAATTCAGAAAGCTTGTCACACAATCCAATGTACTTTCCAAAATCCAGCAAAAACATACGCCTTAAAACATGTAATATATCACCAAAATTGTAAACAGAAAAAAAAAAAAAAAAAGAAAAAGAGAGATGAGTGCACTGTATATAACAACATTTCAAAACCAGATGAATTCTAAATGGCAGAAGACCCACCAACCTGAGATGACGCAAGCAAAGCCTGAAGAGTACAATGGGAACATGGCAGTCAAGAAACACAGAAAGATAAATCATCTGCCTAGCACAGGCCTAGAGCTGGAACACACACTGTGAGGAAATCCGATTCACAGACTAGCCTATGTGATCTGATGGTTTTAAATGTCAGTAATAAACCTTAGAAATAAATCTGCAATTTAAAGCAAAGCCGATGCCAAGGATCAGCAAAGAGGTAACGTGCAAGTAAGAAGAGCAGTGAATGCACCTTGCGGCAGGATCTGGAGGAGACTAGGAAAAGAAAGCAGAAGGTAACAGAGGATTGATAAAGCATATGCTACAATTATTAGCTTTATAAGATACTTGGATGCCAAAATAAGAGAATCCTGCATCTTTAAGAGATACTGCCTGTTGTCAGGAATACTTAACAAAAGGTTTAATGTATATGTGATATGACAAGTGGGAGTCAGAGACCTCCCAAAGAGTGAGGAATAAAGTCAGCCTACAGGCAAAGTCAACAAAAACCCCCACATTTATAACAGACTCCTGAGAATAAAAAAAAAAAGAAAATAGTGTTACTGTAGCACATGATGCTAGTTACACAATTTAGTTTCTTGTTTACTACAAAAAAAATTAGCTAAAACTATTAAGTTTAATACAATTAAGTCATGCTTTGAACTGAAACTATCTTTTCACTTCAATGAAGTCACACTAGCACAATCCCATAAAACTCTGAAATAAGGTAGAACAGAGAGCAAAATAGTTTATTTTTCCAGTTGTCTTTTGATAGCTTGTGTCTGAGAGGAAAAAAAAAAAAGATGAAAAAACCCAGTACAAGTAGTCAGATAAGCAATTACATTATTTGCCTTTCAATTTGACTGTCAGGTAACTCTGGCCTCCTACCAAGCCACTTCTGTCACACTGAATTACTGAAACTTACTGCCGTATTTGCTACTCAGTCACTGCATTCAAAAAGCAGTTTAATCACCTATGTAAGGTTGTTTTCTGTGTAACAGCTTTCTTCAAAGCTAGGTAGTCAAATAAAAGTTTCTGAGATTTGCCTCCCCTCCCCACCAAAAAACCTCTTAAACCTCTGTCTTCATGCCGAGAAATAAGAATCTCCACCTAGTTTTCAAGGAAGATCTCACTGATGTGAGGACTAAGCTGTAAGTTGGCAGCAGGCTCCTTCCTAAAAAAAGTGCTGCAAGAATTTCCTGGATTTCATTAAGATTGTGGTGAACTTTCTTTTCTCCCCTCCCCTTTTCTCCTTTTAATTAAATTTACATTTCAGAAAAAACAGACCTTAGTCCCATGCCATACTAGGTTTCCTTTCCAGATCCCAGTTGCTGCCAGAGTTATCTGTTACATCTATCTAGTAAACTATTTAAAAACAAGAATCAAACTCAACACCATATAATCTTTGAATGTTTGAGAACTTCGTCAAAGTCACAATGTCATTTGCTAAGGTGCAGTTTGGGCAAATATTTTTTTTTTCCCTCCTCAACTTTCAGCTCTCTCCTGAAGCCGTGAACCAGTGGAGGCTGTAGGCGGGCAGCAGAGCACAGCTGCGGATGGCGCTCTCATCCAGCAGAAGAGTTTCTTGACAAGCTTCCTTGGATGCAGCAACAGCACTCTTCTTCGCAAGGGACCGCGGGCCCACAGAGGATAACCTGGGGCCTCCCACGCTTGGGGTGGCTCTGCTGTCACCTCCTCCCACCTTGAGCGCTGAGCTGCTGGAGGAGGAAGAAGAGGGGTCGCTGGCCTGGGCTCCTAGCCCTGTCCTCTCCTTTGAAAAGGGAAATTGATGCATATAATGAGTGGGACAAAAAGGGAATATTGTACACTTCTGGTGAGGTGGAAGAGGACACCTGCGGGATGCAGCTGCAGAGGAAAGGGGCCAGAGGTAAAGGCAGGATAGATGAAACAGGGCAGAGTTGAGCAGCAGAGTGGTGGTGCTGAGGGATGCTCAGCGGTGATGAAAGAACAGGAAAGGGCTTCAGATACTACAGAGACAGAAGAAAAGTATGAAGGCAGCAGGATAGTGAAAGGGGAATGTAGAGGTGAATGAGTGCTTTGGGAAGGAGAAGGGAGGTGCCAAAACTTGGCGAAAATGGCTGTCTTTTTGGAGACAGAAGAACCTTGTGAAAGAGCAAAATTTGCATTACTGAGTCACTCTCAACATTTGGGTGAAAAAAATTTACTAGGAAGAGTAAACAATAATAGTTCAGTCATAAATTTACTTACTGAAACTCAATACTTAAAACAACAACAACATACTATGACGCACTAGACACTGAGAAGCTGCCTTGCTATTTATGTGCAGAAGAACGTATTTTATCTTTGCAACAGTAAAGGAACACCCTGGCAGAATTCTTTCTAAATTCTGCTCTGTGTGTATGCAGTATCCAAACACATCTAAATTGCTATTTCCAGTAAAAACTTTCAGTAAAACATTTTAGATATTCTCCTATAAAATGAACTGAAAAACCTTTACAGGAAACCGAAGTTTTAAGTTATAGTTAATGTACACTTTCTATAGGGGAGGGATCACAAATATGAAAAAGGGAATGACCTACAATAAAAACTAATTCTGACAAGTTTTGTTTATTTTTAGTAACTAAGTAACTAAAGAAAACATTACACCATCTTGCTACATAAACTGCACCATGAATTATTTTTGCATTGAGCTCATAACGCCTAGATGTCTCAGGGTACGTGAATGATAAGCAGGTGCTGATACAGGCTGAGTTAGCATCATTAATTGAGTATGTAATTATTTTAAAGGATAACAGAAAGAAGAAATCATCTTTTAATGTATTATCTTGCTGTTTTGAAGGTTATTTCCACTCAGGCATACCATAAAAATGCAGATTGCATATTACACCCAAATGAAGAGTTCTTTTTTTATAAAAGTATACAGGTAATTAGTTCTTTCTGCTAGTTGACTCAGAACAGATGCACTAAATGTGGAAACATCTAACTCTGTTTAATTTTAGCCTGGGAGTCAACTAAGGGAAAAAGAGCGCTCTTTACTACCCTGCTTACTGCCAAAACGGCTTACTTACCCACATTCCAAACAGGCTTTACCAATTAGCTATCCCATGGCACCACAGCCATTCTCAGTCACATCCCAAGCTGAAGAATAAGAGCTGAAGTAAGAGTTAGAGATCGCAGTTACACAGCACAAAAATGAAACATGCAACCTCTTTGTCCACTTTGGAATATCAACAACAAGCTAATACGACTGTCTTGCAAAATAATCAGTTTATCTAAGAGACAGAGTCCTGCATTTCATCCTGAATTGCCAAGTCAGACAACAGAAACAGGTATTTTTATCTATATCAAAGTTTACATGACTGAAAAATTATTTTTACATTATAGCAGCTACAATAAGTTAATAAATTTAGTCTAACTTCTGAAATACATGCCTGCCTATTCAAGGTTGACTTGCGTGATTACAGATGGCCTTTTATTAAACATCATCTCAATTTTCTCTCAGAGAAATATCTCCAAGTCTAATGTACTTTCATAGAGTTTTATCTTCGTGAAGTGCTTAAAACAACTCTAATATCAATTAGTTTAGTTGCTTAGACCAATATTAGAATATCTTACCAAAACAGAAGCAGTGAGATATGGT
This sequence comes from Tetrax tetrax, assembly GCA_009806455.1. Lineage (NCBI taxonomy): Eukaryota > Metazoa > Chordata > Aves > Otidiformes > Otididae > Tetrax > Tetrax tetrax. Next base: position 325,153 of record WHYT01017916.1, on the reverse strand, counting down.
TTTCCTATGGACTAAGGTGCTTTGTTCTGTAATATCAAAACAGTTCCTTCATCCAACAGTTATTCTCTGCTCATGCATATACACATTACAATATTTTAACACTAGTCCTTAAAAAAAAAATCAAAAAACCAAAACAAAACAAAAAAAAAACAAAACAAAAAAAAAAA